>JAEAOA010000822.1:2685000-2755000 GCA_016746295.1 Potamilus streckersoni | reverse complement strand
TTAAACTTGGGAGCGCGATGAACTTTATCAAGAATGAATCTTTGTTGTAGAGCTTGCTTGAGCAGTTGATGATATATCTTGTAGCGTGTTTTGTCGTTGAAATTGGATACTACTTTTTTTTTAACCTTGGCGTCACTAAGTCCGAATTGGCATATTTTTACTCAAGTTGTTAAGGAAACAGCATCAAATTGGTGAGGAGGATTAGTTCAGTACAGAAGTTATAATCGTTATGAGCATCATTGAAATGAGTCTGATGAAGGAGATTGACTTCGACAAAATAGCCATGACCATCATCATGTCCCTTTTGTCTTTCCTCGACGAACTGTTATTTTGGGACCCAGTGAAAATTTCCAACGGAAAGGGGTTGTGACACTGCCTACCCATAGAGATTGTCTCCATCAAGATAGAACATGTACATGAATGGCTTGTGGCAGTATAGTGTTTCATGTATTTATTATTGGCGACCACGTGGTTTTGGCTGATGACAGAGAGTTTTCCGCAGCAAATGTGTTCGGTGAACATGAATATGTCCGGATCGGTAAAGAGTTAAAGCTTGGTTTGACTTGTCTTGAGGATGGCATCTTAGGAGAGGTCAGGAGCTGAGAAATACCAGAATGAATTGAGTTGGTAATGATCGAAGTATCTATCCATACAATTTTCGAAGGTATCAGTGAGCAAAATAACATGTTTTCATATTCAGGTCGTGATAATCTGAGTTTCACAACGAAAGTCGTTCCATATCTTACTTGCTTACAGGTAATCCTCATCGGTGATGTCAGAGAGATGTAGTGAGAATATAATATGGTGACATAAAGGTTTCATCGAATCTTGAACACGTATAGATGTTTTCGTGAGGATAAACTCCTTTTCGTTCGAGTGCATATACTCAATTCTTTTTCTAAGTGTGTGAACATAGGAGAGGTTGCAGAGAGTTCTTTCAGCTATAATGCCATAAACTGGAACGAATCAATGAATCAAAATAGTCCAATCGAGAACGATATATACTTCTCAGAATTGTGATAGATGCATTTGAGTTTGGATCCCATCTGGATGAGTTGTTTGATGTGCGGATGACTGAGCTCTGTGATTATGAAATGTCCATCATATCCTCGTAAATTATGCGAGATCACCGGTAGCAAGTTTGGATCTTTGAAGCATAGATTACAATAACCATGAGCAGCTCCTCGATAGTGACCAGTGTCATGGCAGTGATCTCTATTTTCATCATGAGGCTTAAAGTACTCTTCGCAGATATGGCATTGCTGCATTGATTTATGATGTCACAGTGTCATTGTGAGTGGAATTATCGACGTTGAATTTTTCAAGATGTCGCTGATGCAGCGCCATTCAGCTAGAAGTACACGACTCAGTCCTCACCTCCTCGATGTTTTTGATACGGCGAAGACTGACTGTGATCGACAGAGTATCAGCAGGTTTTATATGCGATAACATACGGGACAAGCTTGTGTTCCACTTGAGTGGAACAGTGGAATTGATCAGGAGTGGGTCTTTGTACTTTTTCAAGAATCGCTTTCAAGTCAAAGACGATGTAATAATGTATGCGCATATTTTCTGTAATAGTTTTAGAACTAGTGCTTCCTCACGTGGCAATAGATGTCGCTATGGCTAATAGATTTGTAGGGACATATTTTAGGATTCGCAACAAGTCTATACAGGCTGGTTGCGACATAATGTATCTATAGGTTTAATTCATGTAGAGACAGCCATGATGAGTTTTGCAAACACAACGTTTTTTATGCTTATTTGTTTGTTTTGTCTACATGCCTTTGAAAAAGACTCATTAAGAGTCGAACGCGCTCAGGCTAGGTAATTACTAGTTTTACAATGTTCGTCGTCAGTTTATTGCATCTCTCTCTCTCTCTCTCTCTCTCTCTCTCTCTCTCTCTCTCTCTCTCTCTCTCTATCTATCTATCTATCTATCTCTCTATATATATATATATATATATATATATATATATATATATATATATATATATATATATATATATATATATATATATTACGTATCGGCTTGTTCAAAGTAACATAAAACAAAAGAAGGAGTGAAGACACCAAGCTTTGTAAATTTTAACAAATAATAATTTATTTTCCTAGAAAACATGAAAAGATATAAATATGTTCAACAAGACTTAGGGTTTACAGAAACGATCCAAATTGTTTGTTCAAAATAGAAACATAAGTTCTGTAAAATGTTCTAAACACAGTCTGAAGTTCCGGTTTAAAATGGTGGATGACCACGTCAGACGAAGGCTAAAAGAAAACTCCAGAATTTACACAATAAAAGCACAGGTTGTATTGTTCCATTCCAATTTATGATATTTTCGGGAAAATGTCTTTGTCGAAATCAGTAATGGTGTTCTCCAGGAAAACAATTATTCAGAAAAACGAAGTAAAAATAACTCCTCTAACAAGACGTGTTGTTCTACGTAGACATACGAACAGACAACTTCTTATAGCAGTTTTTTTTAACGTAATAGAAGTTGTATAACTCTGACTTTACGACTCTACGACTGTATATGACTCGACTACTACTGTCTGTCCGTGACTGTGAACGTCTTACAAAAATCTCAAACATGACGCATGCAATTTCGTAATACTTCTGGACATTAGGAAAGCCTAACCAAGTATCAGCCAATCGTTTTCATAGCTATTCCTAAATGTTTACTTGCAATGAATTTGTTATCATACACAGCACGTGCTCACATGAGTCACATTTATGACTCAAGTAAACACGATGTTTTGTCAACAACATATTAGTCTGATATTATTATAATCATATTAATAATTACATTTAATGAAATAAAAAGATATATACAAAATTCATTCCTTAACACACATAATTTAATTACAGGGTCGCAACACCTTCCTCCATAAAGAAAAAAGAAAGATTTATTTAATAAAACTTTCTTTTTCATAGCAGATGTAAATTCAACACAAGGTAAAAGATTACATAAGAACTCTTATGAATTTATTAAAATAAATTACATTTCTGCACAAGGGAAAGTGTATCTGCAATCAAAGTATCCTTTCCTTTTATGTGCCTGATATCAAGATTGTAGTCTTGTAAAAACAAACTCCATATCAACAGCCTCTGATTTTTATTTTTCATTCTGCCGATGAAAGTGAGGGGGGTTGTGGTCACTAAACACAACAACTGGAGAAGGAGACGAGCTAATACAAACTTCGAAATCCTGTAATGCCAGTATTAAAGACAAGCACACTTTCTCGATTGTTGAGTAGTTTATCTAATGTTTATTCAGTTTCTTAGAGAAATAACACACTGGGTATGCAACACCATTTTTGGTCATCTTAAAGCAAAACTTCTCCAACCCCAACATCACTCGCATCTA
Source organism: Potamilus streckersoni (assembly GCA_016746295.1). NCBI lineage: Eukaryota > Metazoa > Mollusca > Bivalvia > Unionida > Unionidae > Potamilus > Potamilus streckersoni. Next base: position 2,751,629 of record JAEAOA010000822.1, on the reverse strand, counting down.
CAGATAGTTTGAACGGCTGACCAAAATCTGGAGCTGTTAAAACTGGTGCACTTTTAAGTATGGCTTTTAGTCTATTGAAAGCCTCTTTACATTTTTCAGTCCAAAGGATCTTGTTTTTCTTTCTCAAGTTTGTTAGAGGTTCAACTACATCAGAAAAATTATAACAAAATTTGCGATAGTACCCAGCAATACCTACAAATCGCATCAGCTGTTTTCTATTGACAGGCACTGACAATTCAGAAATAGGCTTGACCTTAGCTTATATAGTTTTAATCTGTCCATGTCCCACAATATGTCCTAGAAAGGTAACACATGCATGACAGAACTCACTTTTAGATAAATTAGTAGTCAGATTTACATCCGTGAGTCTGTCGAAGAATTTCCGAATCGTGGTTAGATGTTCTTTCCAGGTGTTGTTGTAAATGATGACATCATCAATATATGCATCGCAGTTGTCTAGACCAGAAGTTATCATATTCATAAGGCTTTGAGAAATACCCCAAGAAACCCTTCATCCCAAAAGACACCACTTTCTACTGGTAGAGTCCATCTGAAGTCACAAATGCCGAAATTTCTTTTGTTTTGCTCTTTCCGTTACGGGAATTTGCCAAAACTTTTTCAAACGGTCAAATTTAGTGACGTATTTGGCATTTCCAATTTTGTCGATACAATCACCGATTCTTGGCAGTGGAAACGGGTCTGGTTTTTTTTCTTCACACTATTCACCTTCTTATAATCCGTACACATTCGGAAAGTTTTATCCTGTTTCGGAACAAGAATATACGGTGAAATCTTACTGGGCTCTATAAAAATCATTGTCCAGTAAATACTGAATCTCTATTTTTATATTGCTGATTTTAAGGATTCATTCTGTATGGGTGTTGTTTCATGGGTTTCGAATTTACTATTTCAACGTCGTGAAACATTTTGTTTGTCCTTGTAGGCACATCTGGAAACAAGTGATTATATTCAGACAACAATTGTTTAATTTCACTTTTTTCTTAATCTTGCAAATGAGAGTTTCTGATTTAGATTTTCTAGAACTTCCGAATTCTGCATACTTGTTGTTCCAAGATTAGTAGAATCCAGCTGAATTCCTTCCTGCGAATCTTCCTTTGGTGGGACAGGTATAACTAAATTAATTACATGATTGGCCTGGCTATTTCTTTAAAAAAAAAGTAGTACTCCGTTAATTTACTTGGACTTGAGTACTAATGGTATAACCTAACTCATTTTCGTCTTTACTTTGTAAGGGCCATAAAATCTTAACTGCAGAAAATAATGTAGAATTTGCAAGAGAGAATGGACTTTAGTACAGAACTCAAAAATTCTGTCTAGTACACTTTGGTGAAACCATAGTTTTATATATATATATATATATATATATATATATATATATATATATATATATATATATATATATATATATATATATATATATATATATGTATATATATATATATATATATATATATATATATATATATATATATATATATATATATATATATATATATATATATACTGGAGAGCAGCAAACTGTTGTTATCAGTTATTTTAAGATATTTAAGTGTAAATTAGAGTAAGAAGCAAATAAGTTTAAATTGTCCAGAATCCTACATGCATAGCGCGGCTAAAGAAGTTTCTAAAAAATTACAAGTGAGGAGAAAAATATTTTTATTTTATTGCCGGACATAAAAATATATCGTCCTTTAGAAAAACTAAATGGGATTATACCAATACTTGCTTGGGAAAGTATTCGCTTCCTTGATTTCTGCATAACAAAAATTTTACAAGTATTCCTTTTATTGTACAAAATAGATCCGGTTTGATATCCAGTTTACAGACAATATTGTGCAACATATAAAACTAGTGCAAAAGCCTCTAACGGCTACCTAGTAGAGAACAATAACACCTTATTTACAGACTGCCGCAGATGGTTAAACAAGGTTGCAGTTTTAAAATTTGTAATAGTTATCTTCCTGCTAATGTTGCCGGACATACACATAGGTACAGACAAAGAAAATAACAGGCATAATATACAATTTATCGGAGGCTTGCGAATAAGGTAAATTGTTAACTTTGTTTATTTGTTTTCACCTGTTATTTCCTTGTCAATAAACTAATTACTGAATGTTTTATACCGTCAATGCACATTGTTTATTATTATAATTTCTGTATGAAGTCCATTTGCGTAAATCATTCTGGACACGGATTTTAAAAGTAAGAAGTTATTAACAGATCTGTCTCGTAATTACGCATAAGACTCGTCAGCAACGTTGTTCAATGTTACAATACTAGCTCGACATTTGTCTCCGATGATCACAGGTCCGGAGTTGTTGTCTAGACGTATGTTGATAGTATAAGTTTCTTGCATCAAATGAGATTGACGATCTTCACGACCTATAAAAACAATGTGTTGTACATATTATTTGTAGTATTATCTGGTAATTATGGCAATAGTCTTATATAAGTGTTTGGCATGTATTTTCGCAAATACAATGTATGTATGTATGTATGTATGTATGTATGTATGTATGTATGTATGTATGTATGTATGTATGTATGTATGTATGTATGTATGTATGTATGTATGTATGTATGTATGTATGCATGCATGCATGCATGCATGCATGTATGTATGTATGTATGTCAATTAGTTTACGTGACTGAATATGCGATAGACTTTTCATACGTTTTATACTGTCTTGATATGATGTTAGTGAAGTACTCATTAAGGTTCTTATCAGCATAGACGTTATAAAAAGAAAGACGTGATAGACACGTGAATTTCTTCAGCGTAAGATCCTTTTTGATTTTGTACATTTCTGCAGCTTAAACTCATTCAACTGGTTGAATAATTGTATGAAAGATACAGCATTTTTACAATTCAGACGACAAGATGTACTATTGTGGGTTTTCAGAACGTTTCTTTATTGGTCAGTCATTAAATAAAACAACCCTTCTTTAACCATATATTCAGTGAATTAATCCATGGGACCCTACATGGAGCCTGTGCAATAGATATCAAAGTTTTAAAGTAGATGGAAATAAAATAAAGTTAAATCAAGATTAACATAAGAAATCTGATGGCGGCAAAAATTGTTTCATTCCAGTCAAATTAAAGTTTGGGTATGCATGTTAAAATACGCAGTTAAGGACTAGATGCTTATTACAGCTCAAATACAACACTTCAGTGTATCAAGATTTTTAAAAAAGTATATAGTGTAGTGTTTCCATGCTATGTGCTCAGTATTGATTTCTTCTTACAATGTTTACTTATATTTCAGGTCAAATATTCAGACAGTTGCTTTTAAAATGCTAGTGGGAATAAACAGTTTTATTACCGGTTAATTCACTTGATCGTTTTATTAGATTTTATGATTTAACAGTCTACTTGTACTGGGTTAAGCTGTAATTGCACAAGTGTCATGCTTCTCTAGTGCTATTTGATTTTTTCCATGGCATACTTCAATGTATTTCTTTCAATGACCATTATTTATAAGTAGCAAGCAACGTAAAACTATCGAGATATATATTAGGAGCTCTTCATGCTACGTTCACGCTGTATGTGCTCTATGATATGTGGCCCGTCTCTTTATCTTGTTGCTATGTTGTTGTTGTTGTTGTTAACCTGAGTACCTACTATCTAATAAGACTGCGACGTTTACAGTGTAAACGGCTAAGTTTGGCATACTGAATGTAGAGGTTTTCACAATTGGCTAATTTGTAAATGACCATTAACGTTGCTATCAGCGATACAGGAAATTAAATGATTCTTGTCCACATCTATGTTTAAGAAGACTAGACTTTTCTGCTAAATCGTTTCTTTAAGTACGCATCATTTTCACATGAAATGCTGAGCGCTAAGTGTTACGAATCTATGGTCTTAAACTAAGTAACAGACATAAGAAAAGATAAGTTTGATAAAATTCAAAACCTATTTGTCTCCTCTAGAACACAAACTGAAAATTAAAAAGGAACTTACATTATGGCGAATACATTATGGTTTACCATATATAAACCTGTTAGTTCTATCACGAGTTCAATGTTAGGGTGTTCCGAATTAATTCCAGTATCAAATGTACTGATGTGCCAACAATCTTGATATATCACAATGATATAATCCAGAATGTCCTTCCAATAATTACAAAAGAATGACTTAGTCGAAAAGGATTTAAATAAATAATTCCTCTCAAATTATATCTGAACACAACTAACAATGATTCTAGAAGCTGAACATAAAAGTAGGAATGAGGAATTTTGTTTACTACAGAACTTTATAAAAGACTCAGTAAGATGATCAGGATGTGGGGCATTTCCACAGAAAATTCGTAAATAAATCTGCTTCTAGGACATTCAGTAGCTAGACATTGAACTTTATCCGTGCTAATAATATTTCATCATCACTTTCCGTTGTTTAAGGGTTGAATGTTGCCAGAAATATCGGTGTATTGGTTCTCAACAACGGCAAGTTTTTCTCTTATCTCCTGGCCAAGCGAATTTTAGGTGGTTAAATGTCCCCAGTTTCGCAACAGGGAGGGAGAAAAGAAAGAGGAACACAATTTTTCCTTTCGCAGGCAATCCGTCAATCATCAATGATGCACCGTAATCAAAGCCCCCTGGCGACCCATCTAGGTGCAAGATTACTCCATTTTAGTTCGATCAGGACCAAACGAATATCGTAGAAATGATGAGTGATCCATACCTCTTCAGACGGTCTCCGATTTTGTTATCCGAAATCCTCCACCTTCATCGCCCTGTCTTCATGAAGAAATGCCCAAAGGATTCAACGAAAGAGTGTTTTATAATAAAAAAAATCCAGTTTTTTTTTTCCGCTTGTAAAGGGCTGTGTAGGTTATGCAAAAACCGCACTGTACTCTAGAACATTTCTGGTTACTAATAGTATAATCGCAATTGAGTCATGTGATATAAATGCGACGAATACGTATTAAGTCATTGACATTATCGATGCATACTTACAAATACCGATTCCTATGTCTCCAATCTAAGCCCTTATGCTTTTCCTATGAGTTCGAAACGTTCGCAGTAGAGATAGCGATGTTTATTGTACGACACGCCACAAACACATTCCATATATTTGAATTTAGTTTCACGACATAAACGTTACTTCCCTCTTAGTGTGGTGAATAATCAGTAAAGAGAAGTCCCTTCTCAATATTTTGGACCATTTAGGTATGGATTCCTTAACATATATTAACTTGGGGTCTTCTCCCAAATGCATGAAAATAATCGTTCATTTGTCGAGGAAGGATTTAACCATGACTCTGGAGTTGAACCTTCAGAAAGATATTAGACCAGGCCATATCCAAATTCAGGACGTCCTCCACATAGAAGGCGGCGTTCCTGGACGACACGCTATACAACCATTAAATAAGTATGATGTTTGAGTCACAACATGAACGATGAACAACCTTACTTCTCTCATTCTTAGTTCGTGGTCGATGATCATTGTAGAGAAGTGGGACTCTATTCCGTCTCAGCATTAAGTCCATCTAGATATAGAATTCTTAACACATATTAGCATATCGACCTTCGCCCAAATGCATAGAAAGTAAATCCTTTTACATCGGAGAAAGCCTCAAGCAATACGTTATTTAAGAGGGGAAGTTTCTTACATCTCTTCGTCTTATTAACGCGGGTGGACTATAACAATGCCATTTTACGTCTGGACCTGTGATGGTCAGTTAATATGGATTCTTCAAGAGAAGGTTCTTTTAGAAATGAAGTCCATCTTTAATGCCTTCCACATGAAAGACGGTCTTCATAATGTCGGACAACTCGCTTGTGGCAACATACCTCGTTAGGGGAATTCCTTGATGGGTTCTCCTAATATCGGGTAATATTCAAGTCCGACAATTTAATGGCTGTCTCAGTGCCCTACGTATTAAGGGAGTTTTTCCTCCATTAACGGGTCTGTACCATGTGGGTACTATTTGACTGGGTCTGTACCCTTTGGATCATCCGATTCTTGATATTCTTTCTCACATTTCCACAACCTGAAAATTAAGGGTAAAGCCCTTTTATTCAGCTGGAAGGTAATTTTGGCATACGTTTTATCTTCATCAGTTTCATTATAAACAGTTAAGAAATGAGGGTCACGGACTGCAAAAACTCTGATTGCCTCACTAAGATGAAATACCTTGATCAAAGATCTGCTCAGTTTAGCGACGGATGTATGCAGATGAGTCATAGTGATCTCCAATCTACTAACGCATTCGAGATCGCTGCAAATGCACCCATTTCCAAACAAACTGCTCCTTCACTTCTAGCTCCTTTTAGGGATGTCATAATTGAACAGGGTTTTGAAGCTTTAATCTTAGAGAGGATCTCAACAGCTGAAGACCCTCGACTTTGAGGATGTACAAGGGAAAAATCTTGTGTTATCAATGACCGGTGTCACATCAGTGAAGTTCATTTACTCTCAGCACCCAATACCCAATGAAGAACTTCATTCTACTAGCTCCTATCACAATCAAGTGACACTGTTTCATTATCGCAGGCATGCTCAGATGTTATGAAAGAGATGAATGTACAAACATATGCAAATGCGTTCTTGCAGCTCAGGAGGCAAAATTAGAATCTCTCTCCTATCGTATAATTGCTTCGAATCTTCAGAGATTCCCTGTAAATGTATTTTCGTACACATCTGAAACCATTTGGAATGTCCAAGATAAGCCGTATCTTTATATTCACATTCGTTAAGTTTGACATCTCTGCCGAACTCTGTGCTTTATCTCCTTGCCCAAAGTAGACAATAGCTGCTGTGTCTAAATATCGGAGGCTGGGTCCTTCTAGATATGTACATAATTTCCCTGAACGTCTGAAATCGACTTTCAAATTTAAAGTAGGCAGACAAAGCCACGGGTATTGTGTATCTTTTTTATTTGTTACTCTAGATGAAATAATGGTATCCATATTGGTTTGTGAGTGCATGGATAAGATTCATAGATGGTATCACAAATGTCACCCTCATCAATAGTAGAGCAGAAACAATCGCAGGTTCTGCATGGAACAGCACCATTCTCGTCGCATGGTGTTTGACTTAATTGAATTTGGTGTCTGTGGGTCCATCACATTATCTCTGTGTGAAATTCATAATTGTCTTATCTTTTCTGTTCTAGAATGCTCTACTTGTTTGCACGGGTACCCCTACCAAAAGATGTTGTGTTCAGAAAGTTGTAATCAGTTCTGGTAGACGATCTGACACCCATTTTAACAATATCTCGACTGAATATTTGATTGCTTGACAGATGTACAATCTTGTGATAATCAAATAGCTTTAACCAGAATGCCTTTATCTTGACCTGCCTTTAACAAGGTTTCTTTCAACGTGTCAAAATTTGCCACCCGATTTGAACAATAGCCCTTCACCTTATATTTGACACGAATCGGTGCATTCTTGTCTCTGTATTTGTAGTTGTGTCTTTTGGGGTTACATCTTGTAAAATTCATACTAGTGTCTTGGTGATGTCGGTCGGTCCACGCTCCTAAACATGCACCCTCAATATAGGGGTGATAACATCCAGGGTATTAGATGTACATTGAACTATTGTTGTCAACGTACAGGACTCGGTCTGCTAAAATTCAAAGACAGAATACAATTTTAAATGGCACTTTAGCTTTCAGGCAAGGAGCAATGAGGACAATGTCAAACTCGTCGGGATGAGTGACCTCTTCTCATATCACGCAGAGTAAATCTTTACCTATGTTTTCTACTTGTTTAATATATTTTCTTTGATCTTCGATTAACTGAATTAATTGGCATGGATCTACCAAGTCTTTAGTTTTTTTGGCAGTATCAAACGTTGAGCGCGCTTTCATCATAAACATATTAGAATGACTCAGCAAATGATCGTTTTGGTTGGCTATGTTTTACGTGTTCCAAGTCGATGACTTATATGATTCGGTACCTTTTTAAAATGATCCTTTCTTCTGGAGTGTGACACCAGGTATGATACCCACTGACGTCTGGTTTCAATTTCAGAAACAGTTGACGTAGTCAAAAAATCGCACTGGATTCAAATCGTTGTCCTAGTTATCATTCTGTGGCATAAAAGTGTAAAATTTCGTACACTTTTAACAGCCGGTATCCACAATGGATAGGAGATGAATATATATTTCTGTCACAATGTTTAATTATCTGTGATGAAACCAATTTTGACATTTTTTTTTTCAACATGAGTGAAATCGTTTCCTCCATAGATATACAACCACTAAACAACACTGCAGTTAAATTGATTATGAGACGAGGATAGGAATAGCATGTAAAGGTTTATGATCATTTCTGCCTCACTTACTTTAGCCGATTTTATATACTTTCAGTCAGCTGCAATATCTCCCCCGGTTAAATATGTTTTTAGATACATTTACAGATATATTAAATTCAATTATAATATTTATTTGACATAGGACATAATCAGAGACTGCATGTCTTAATTTTTTTTCGATTGTCAGGTAGTTTTATATATATATATATATATATATATATATATATATATATATATATATATATATATATATATATATATATATATAATTTATAATTTTGTGGCGTCAATGTTAACAGTGTTATGATATTTGACTTTGTTTCTGAAATTCTATGCTGACTTATGACGTCATGGATAGACTGTGTATGGGGTGCTGGAAAGTATAGGTGTGTGATTATATTTTTGTGAGATTTCATCTCCTGCTGTTACATTCTAAGCCAACACAATTTGTTTTGGATAGTTTGCGTATGGGGTGTTGGGTGCTATATAAAGTGTGTGGAAGCATATTTGTTGGATTTCATCTTCTTTTCTTGCACTCTAAGAAAACACAACACGTTTTGCATAATGTGTGCATAAGTGTGAAATGGTGTAGGTGATATTTTTAATATTTTGTTTGTGAGTTTCTTCTTATTCTCTTATATTCTAAGCTAACACAAGGCGTTTTGGATACAGTCTGTATAGGGTGTTGGATAGTATATAATGTATGTTAGAGTATTTTTATAAGATTTCATCTTCTTCTCTTATACTCTAAGCTAATAAAAGACGTGTATGTATGTCTAATTTGGCAATTCAAAATGAAAACCACGTACAATTACCCTTCCCATTTGACTCTATAAACCGTTGTAGCCTATTAACCGTCACCCGCATAATAACTTTATGGACCATTTAATATAGCATTTCCAATACTTACCTAGGCTAGCGCGTACTGTGGTACACTAGAAACACTGTTACTATGTCACAACCCAATTACGTTCAGCCTTTGTAACACTGCTACGATTTGAGGGGATAAATATATTCTAGGTTTTACCATAAGATTTTCTCATAAGATGACGCTATGAATAGATGCTAGGTTTTTCCATAGGATTGTTCCACAAGAGCCAAAAGGCACTTTTCAGGGTCACTCACGTGCTTAGAAGAGATTAACTCTTCTACTCTTCCCATTCTTTTTTTTTTGTTGTTGTTTTTGTGTTGTATAAGGATTGTTTGTTTGTATGTTTCGTTTGTCCCCATAAACCCTTTTAGCCTTACGAACATTTTACATATAATTTTCCATGCCTGCCTAGAATAGCTCGTATTGAGGTCAATTCGAACACTGTTACAAAGTTTCCACCCGATTTCCCCGATTAAGGTCAGCCACTGGTAGCACTGTTCCCATTTTACCCCATACACACTTTTGACCCTATAAACTACATTACATCACCCATGTTATTTTCTCGTACCAACCTATAGCGGCTTTGTGGCATCCGACCACTATAGACTCAAGTAACGTATATCACTAAAGATATTTCTGATATTTATAGAAACACAGAACATATGGCAGGGAGGCTAGAGGAAATGTGTGTTATTTATCATGTCATGATTAAACAAAGACCTAATTAAATTATATTAATTGTAATTAAATTACTAGGTACTACACAAGAAAATGATTTCACAATACACCAAAACTTCCTAGTGCTGTCAAAAAAGATTTTCTTATATAAATAGTGTATAGGAGTCAAGGAGATCAGAAATAGGTTGACGTAATTATGTCAAACTTATATTTTCTAGCTTAAATTTGTAAAGAAATACTACTGTAATAGGGTGCAACGAACCTTATTCCGCTCCTATGTGAAGACTTTTAATGTTTATTTATATAGAAGTTAAAGAAAAACAAGTGTCAAGAACATTGAAAATCTGCACAAGAGATACTTTTTTGACTCTAAAATTTATTACAATATTATATACTGATATCATGTTAAAAGAGCTATATAAAAAATCTTGAAGAAATAATCTTAATTTTTGGAATCATTTGGTATAAGTCAGAATTTCTCTGACGCAAATTCTAGACAAATCTACAATCTGGAATTATAATTATTATCACTCTGAAGGTAACAATTTCAGAAATGATATTATCTGATTTAATTTTGTCATTGTTATTAAATTTCACACACACACACATACATACATACATATATATATATATATATATATATATATATATATATATATATATATATATATATATATATATATATATGAATATGATATTTCAATAGCATCATCCAGTTCACCTCTGTTTATTATGTTCATTTAACCCGTTCTATGCTAAAATGTTCTGTATTCAGTTGTGCCTAGATTTTGTGTTCCATTTTCTATTGTTAAAATCTACTTGTTTCTTGACGGAAATAAATTGCCGATTACTTCGAATGATGGTCATCTTCAAGTACTTTTCAATGTTATTAAAAAATGCATGTAAATATTGATTGCAACCGGTAACAAAATTAATCAGACAGAGAAATAAAGATATTATTACCTTCTGTCTGTGTCGCAGCATCTATCACACAATTATTAGTAGCCTGAAAATTATAATTGCACACATTGTAGTATATCTTATTTAATACAATAAAAGATCAGTTCGATTCAAAAGAATATAGTATACTATCAAAGATGATTTATCTCAGTATATTATACCTTATGTTGTCCTCAAGATCTTGCCACACACACACACACACACACACACACACACACACACACACACACACACACACACACACACACACTCTTTTCTAAATCTGGTAGTACTCTTATACTTAACAGTTATCAATGCTTGGTCAAGCTCAAAACACAAATGCTGAGGCCATTATGGCTGTTTTGACTTAGACATCGTTTAATTATTTGGAAACAGTTTGAAAAGGCAAAGTAGAATGTTTTTTAATTTAATACTCTGTACAAGATGTAGTAATTTATATAATTTTCCTTTTATGTTTAGTATTATCCATACGTTTGCATACTTGTCTATTCATCAATGTATCTCGCGAACTGCGGTAGAGCAAATTGGGAGAGGAGTCTGACTCCCAATTTAAAGGTAGCGGGTTTAATACCTACCCAGGTCAGCAAAGGCACATAGTTTTCCTTGGTATAATATAGCCTATCATGTATAAAAAGTCCACCCACCCACCCCTAAAAGCCATTCATCCACCCATACACCCATCCATCCAACGATCCATCCATCCACATATCTATGGTTATTACATAATCACACTTTGCTCCTGACTTTGCACTTACATTAAAGCCGGGATCGAAGAAAGTTTTAAATGGTACGTCGTCGGTATGATTAATAAATTGTGCGAAATATGGTACAAGTCAAAACGAGGTACTTCGGGCCCCGAATGGCCGAGTGGTCTAAAGCGCTGTCCGTTACGGATCACTGCCATCTCACCTCTGTCTGCGTGGGTTCGTGTCTAGGATTCGGCGAATGTGGATATGTGACAAAGCTGGCCAGTAGCTTCTCGTGGGGTCGGTGGTTCTTTCCGGTGATTTCCCGGTTTCTTCCAACACCATTAATACTGGTCGCCATGAATAGCCTATCGTGTGCTGAAAAATGGCGTTAAGCCCAACAATAACAATAACAATAACGAGGTACTTAATAAAAAGTGAAGATATACGTTTCAATGAAAAGGTCCTTTCTTCATTAAAATCACACAGTTTTGATTTTATTCGAGTTATATCTGTGGAAGGAACGACATTGTACTTACCTGGCCGTTGCTCTTCGTTGAAAAGCCATCAAAGTGGTCTCTTGTTCTCGATTCATCTGAAATAAGGAATGAAAGAACAAATAGATTATTTTGCTGGATTTATGCAGTTATTGATTTTGCATGTAACTAATTCTTCAAACTTTGTGACATATCTGACTTACTAAATTTTGTTAAAAAGTAAAGTAATAAAGTAAAACTTTGCCACACACTTCATCTTAATAATGACGATAGGAAAAGAAGAATGGTTTGCCTCTTTAAGTGATTTATATAGACATGCATGACGATATTTAGGGATTTAAAGTTAAGCGATTCTATTAATAGGAGACACTTAAGTTCGTGTCTGTTTTCATATGTGGTTTATATTTTGTACTTGTGCGTCACGTGTGTTTAATATATTACATAACCCATGAGGGATGATAAAACTCTTTTTGCATGATCTATCTTTCAAAAAACTTATTTGAATGGAAAATGTCACTTTTCACTGTTACGACCCTGTAGTTAAATCACACGTGTGTTAAGATTTGAATTTTTTCTATCTTTTTGCTATTTTAATTTATTTTTTTCTGTATCATTAAATATAATTAATAATCTGATGATGATTATGTTATCAAGGTCTGATATTTTGTTGGAAACATTGTGTTTACTTAAAACGTAAACGTGACTCGTTTAAGCATAATTTTCACATGAGCGTATTGTTGTTACAAGTAAACAAGTCTCCAAAAGCTGTCTAAATGATTGGCTGTGATAGCCACGTCATGGCTTGTTTACGTGTTTGTAATACTCGAGTGTGATTTCGAAATCACACATGTCCTTCGTGCATGTGTACATGAAATAACGTAATAGCTTGTTTTAAATGCTCAGTTGTCCGTAAGAATTAGAAGTCAGTCGTGGTCCTAGTTGAGAGTCACTAACATCGTATAGACTTTTAATACTTTAAAAAATATTTCTGTGCTTGCAAAAGTTGTTCTTTCATACCTACGTTGAACAACATGTGTATTATTGGTAGCTGTACTTCATCTATTTTCTAAATTATTCCTTTCCATGGAGAACAACATATTCAGTGCTGAATCTTATTTCATACACCACTAGAATTTAATTAGGTAAAATGAAGTGCAAAAAAGTATGGAGAACAATAAAAACAAACGAGTTTATGTTGGAAGGTATCTACAACTTAAAATATAAAAATGACGCTATGCCAAGTCTTTTTAGAGTAAGAATGTCTGCGAATATCTTAAAGTCCTCTATTTCGTGAAAGCAATCTGAATAAATGTTTTTGTTTTTTTTTGGTGGCCCATTTTGGGAATACAAGCCTTCAATCCGTCAAGGAAGGTATGTAAAGTACTTTGATAGGTAGACAGACATATAGACAGACATACAGATAGATACATATTTAGATAGATAGATTATTGTCGATTATAGTCAGACATTTCAATCAATTAAAAGAAACAAAACACTCAGATTTTCGAAAGACTCATAATCATCATATCAAACTGATTTACTTTTGTCTTGCTCTTTCAGATCCATGTGATGTACCCTATTTCTTCCAGAATGGAATTTCGCAAAATGGATGGGGGCACGCGACGAGGTGTCAGCATCGCTCCATACCCTTTTTGGCCGATAAAAGAGTAAGGTGACATCTTTGTCTGTGGATTCAACACTCTTTGGGAACTTCAACGGATGCCATGGCACGTTCTTGAGTGTTGAAAATGTTGCCCTTTAACAGAAATGTTCAAAGAATATTTGTTTTCCTAACTTTGTTTTGATAATCCAATCGCAGCATACGAGATCCTATTGCTGGATTCAACTCAAAGTGGTTTAGTGTCTGGCAATTAGAAATGGCATGAACTCCGTTGTGTTCTTTGCTTTTGGGGCCTTTTCAGGAGAGAGTATAATTGAGAAAATGCTTTCTATTCTATCTCTTATATATATATATATATATATATATATATATATATATATATATATATATATATATATATATATATATATATATATATATTTATGTGTGTGTATGTATATGTATATATATATGTAAATGTATATATATGTAAATGTATATATATGTAAATGTATATATATATATATATATATATATATATATATATATATATATATATATATATATATATATATATATATATATATATATGATCCATTCCTTAAAAGCAAACTCTCACCGTTGGAGGAGAGGTGATATCTATTAACAAAGAACTAAAGAACTGTTACAAAAATACATGATCCTGCACAAGATTCTTGTTTTACACTTTTATCCCCCCCAGTTACAGGAGCTGACATATTATTTTTCTGCAGTCTCTCCTTACGTATTGAATATATCATTAACATATGACGTAATTAACGTAAATTCATATCATATGTACATACTTCATCACCATCACCAGTAATTAAACGATATCAATTACCGTAATTTCTAAGCAACCGACACATTGTAAAGCTTTTTGATTCCGACGTCTTTCACAATTAGATTGTCAGAACGCTGTCACAAAACCACTTGATAGGAATATTTGTATTTAAATATTCTTAACCTGCTTAGAGCTTCTTCATTTTGAAAATTTGTGGACCTTGATTTTATCGATCTGCAGCAAACACACATATAAGTGATAGGACTGGCAGGTCAGTTTATTATAGATCAAAAAACAAACTTCAAAAGGAATCACTTGTAAGCATGAAAACTGACAAAAAGTTGCACCTATTGAAAACAATTTCCATTTTTACAATATTAAAATATGCGTATAATCTCATCACATCAATCCTTTTAAAGTAACTTGTTGCAGTTCACACTCTCCTTATATTTACGACAATCTCTTCAGCATCACTTTAGGGATCCATGTCTTGATTATATTTGTAGTAGTCTTCATCATTGCTCATTATAATATTTAGGTGATGACACATTATTACTGGATCCAGGTTTCCTCTGGAGTTAAATCAGAATTTTCCTCAGAATTGCAAATGTCCTTTCAATGTCTGCATTTGTATGTGACAATAATTAAACTCTACCAAGTCAACCAAATGTTTTTAATTGTTACCTTCCTGTGAGTATATTCAGATTGCTGGCTGTTTGCTAGTACTGGTTAAGGTTGGCACTATCGGGGTAGAATCTGTAAAGTTATTGTTTGGGAGTGCGTACGTATAGTGAAACCCTGCTATATTGCACGATATTATACCGTGTACCATATAGGATTATAGGCAATCAAGATTATAAATGCTGCAGCTGTAATATCTAAGTTATAGACTGGGAGGGGGTAAGAGTACACAATTGAGAACTTCATTGACGCAGTTATCAGCTTGTTACACATTAAAAATAAATTGCTTTAAACTTTAATTAAATATAAAATTTGTTTGGCAGAGAAACTATTTATTGGTAAATACATATAAATATATACAAAAACTAAAAACTAACGCCCAAATAGAACATGTGTACTCACCAGTCACCAGCTGATCATGCTGTCTATATAATAGTAATTCCATACCTTACTCTTTCTGTTGCAATGAATATATATATATATATATATATATATATATATATATATATATATATATATATATATATATATATATATATATATATAATCCAGTTAGTTTACATCACACGAATGATCTTTAACAATGCTTTGTTGGTGTCTGCATGCAGCCTCCATTCCTACCAAATATTACACTTTGTCAAAAAGTGTATTTACACTATCTGTACTTAAGGTGGCATTGACTCTTATTTTATCTTTGCTTATGCTTAGTATTATAATTTAATTCAAAGCATTGACACTTCCAGTCGCCGAGAACAATGGAATCATTGATGAAGTCACAACCCCTATTCAATTTTAGGTTTAACAATACGGGAGAAATTTTGAATAACCCACGAGCCCCCAGTCAGCAATGCCGACATGCCTAACTTAAAAACTCATAGTAAAATATATAGAACAATTTTCAGTATTAATAATAAATTAAACTTTTTAAGTAATTCCTAGATATAATTCTTCCCTAACACTCCACCCATAAATTAATACATTCATGTGGCCTGTATCTCATGTGCTAATTTGAGAGATTCTCCTTCAAATGAGTCATCCCATATACTCATCTGTATTCCTTATTCTCATATTCTCCCCTTTCCTTCTCTCTTGCCCTCTTCCTGTGCCACTCCTAGTACTATTCTCCTTTTCCAGCACTCTTCCTGTACTACTCATTGTACTACACCCTTCCGCACCCCTTCTGTACTTTTCTCGTACATCCCTTTTCCCTCTCTTGATAGTTTAGTGATATTTTTAGGTGTATCCTGGGATCTTCTTGTAGAAACTTCCTATTTCTTTTCCATTTCAATTTCTCTTCCATTTATATTACGAGTCTCTCTCTCAAAATGGTCCTTTCTCAAAGAAGACTTTTTGATACTTATTGTATTCTCCGTTCGTTTCAAGCATAAAAAAAACCACTGATTAATTTTACCCAATTACGGATAGATGTTTCATTGTCCCCTTCTCTGTCTGAGACATTAGTTTTGTCTACAGGTAAATTTATATTTTTTTTTCTCTAATTCCGATTGGCTGGTACGACTAGTTGAATGTTCATGATGCTTCCCACAAACCCTTTCTTCACATAATCTCTCTCTCTCTCTCTCTCTCTCTCTCTCTCTCTCTCTCTCTCTCTCTCTCTCTCTCTCTCTCTCTCTCTCTCTCTCTCTCTCTCTCTCTCTCTCTCTATATATATATATATATATATATATATATATATATATACACACACACAAAAGAGCATGTGATAAAGAAATGATATAAAATTATAAAATAAATACGTTAATTAACAAAAAGAATTAATTGCGTTAGAATTTGGGCTTACGAAATAAAGATTAGATATAATGTGTAGTTTATCGAGAAGATGAATGAAATCTTGGTTCATATACAGTTGAATGGTTCACGAGTTTTAAAAATTTGTGTAACATAGGACATGCTACCAAATATAATTAAAATTACGTTAATTTAGCAAGTGTGCATTTGATGATGTCGTTTTTATTTAATTTTAAATTCCAAAGACCTGCATTTGTTAAAATTTTACAAAATCTGTTCTCGTTGCTAAAGTGAGGTAAATATAGAATGATGGAATAAATCTACCTACAATGGGTAAATAATGTGGCCAATAAATTATATAAATTAGGACAGTATTGCTGAAGTTATATCTACACACACACACACACACACACACACACACACACACACACACATATATATATATATATATATATATATATATATATATATATATATATATATATATATATATATATATATATATATATATATATATATACACACACTTATTTTATTATTTCACTGGTGTGTTTAGAGAAGGAAATGGTGCCAAATCTCCACGGTTGGTTAATTTACGGATTTAAAAAGTATGGGTGACGGCAGATAAAGGTAGTTGAATAAACAGCATGTTATATAAAGTGTCAAATTACTTTAAGATATTTTGTTCTAGACCTACAAACGTATCTTGCATATTTCCCTATTTTTAAAGTATTGTACCTACTAAAACTTATTTTTAATGTGCATAACAAACTTCTTATAGAGCACACAAATCTCATTTCAGTAAACCTACCTTAAAATAAAAAGTTAGGTCAATGTATTTCTATAGTTTACAAAACCTCACATTTAAACAAAAGAGGAGTGCGCATTATGTAAGGATTACTGTAGCTACTTAAAAATTATGATTTAACTACTGTCATGCACATAGGTAAATATTTGTTAAATGCATTCCATCGTCGATTGTCCTTTCTCGCTTTCAAGTTCTGGTAATGAAGATGATAATGATAGAAGTTATGTGTACATATCTTATTGTTAATGAGTGTAAGAGGGTAAACTACTGCCTATAGTCAGAATTTTTTTTTAATTTTAAAAACAGACCTGTGTATATGTCAACCATAAATTTACAATGAAACAAGAAATTTATTGATTTGGTTTCAACATGATTACGGCAAAAGTGTACCCAAAGCTTTAGGCTCAAGTGTTATACCCACTATATAATACTACTGGGGAACAGAAAATGTAAGAATGATAAGCTAAAGTCAATTGTTACTGTTGTTGTTTTTATTGTTCTTGTCGCTGCTACTGTCGACTTTATTTTCTTTTCTAGAAGATGATTTTGCTTTATCGATATATTATGTTCTAATATTCCAATCACTGGTAACATTAAATCGTCCACGCCGGCATCTGTGTCACGCTAAACCAATAATGTTAGTCTAAAAGTAAGACCCTGTGAGCGAAATAGATCATTTACAGGATAGTAAATTTGATATTGGGACTTTGCCTTCGATTACCTTTGTAGCTTGGAATCTCTAATACCTGTTATAAAAACCCAAAAAGGAGTGATAGCCTAAAATATAAATCTTTCTCCTCATGAAAATAATTTACTTCCGTCGTCACGAAATGCATATAAAAAATAAAGAATTATATTTGCACATTTTATAATTAGAATGTTGTTTAAAAGTGAATCATATTTTTAAAAACTAATCACTTACAGTTTTATGATAAGGAATACTTACATGTTTTGCTGAAGAGTTACATCAAAACGTAGACAAACTGAAAATTGTTGCAAATCAAAATTTTAGTGACGCCATGTTTAATTTTATTCAACTTGTTCTTTGTCATGGAACGAACACGTGCTAATACTTGGAGAACTGCCAGCATTTTAGTAAATGTATTTGTAGAACTCGCTTGCACATGGAATTTATTTAATAGTCTGCAACGGTTATTACAACCAAAACAATCTGCCATCAAGAAACAGTTTCATGAAAATTTTACAAGATATAATGATTTGTTTGTGATACATTTTCTTAACAGGCATGAATGATGTCACAGTATCAAGACTCCATGGTCATAAACTAGGTAACAAAAAAAAAGAGCGAAAACTATCACACTTCAAATATAATTTATTTTCCGAGGATACAATGAAAATTGAAAAAGGATTTACATTATTTTGAATTAATTAATATTAGTCCAAATAGTTATATGAGCAGCCCTAATGAATAAAGTTCTAATTAAATTCTAGTGGTGTACGAAATAACATCCAGCACTGAATGTGTTGACCTTGCTGCCCTTTGATGAATCACACTAATAAACTTCAACATATCATTGTTTGAATTCACGATAATTCCAAATTAATGTTTCTGTCAAAGAATATTATTGAAGAGCACTTTTTATTTCCAGTGAATAATTTGAATAAATAATTCCACCCATATCAAATACTGAACACAACAATAAAACGATTCAGCTATGGATGATAAGCAAGAATGAATAATTTCTCTAGTAAACAAAATAATATAAAAAGCTAAGACACTAACAACAAACCTGGAGGAAGGAAAAAAGTTAATTTCTTGAAAATTATAAAGTTGTCAACAAGATAAGATCTGTTACTAAAATTATTCTATACAAATGTGGCAAACATAATATAGACCAAGTTTATAATAGGGGAATTCCATGGTCCTAGACCCAGACCCAAAATAAACATGTTTACCTCTATTGATAACGACCTGAATATTTAATCGAAACTCACAGAGATATATCAATCATGTATTAGATTGTTAACAAAATAAATGAATTTGATGTTGGACAAGGTCAAGTACTTAATACAGTCATTCATAACATATAATCAAGAAAAAAAGCTAACCAGCAACGTAAATTAAATATACATAACAAAAGCAATACAATTGAAATATACAAAGAAATAGCGAGGACACATGGCAATTGTACTTACACACAAAATTGTTGAAGCCAATGCAGTTATACTGAAACATATTCAATAGGCGACAAAATATAACATTTCAAACAACAAAGGCAATGATAATCAGCACTCGTGGTAAAGAAAACAGTCTGGCTACATGATTGTACTCCTTATATATATATATATATATATATATATATATATATATATATATATATATATATATATATATATATATATATATATATATATATATATATATATATATATATATATATATAAACAATACAAATCATATGGCGAATAACAACCCTTTCAAGCGTACTGGATCCACCAAGGGATCACGTGTGTCAGGGATTAATTAAAATAGATGCAATAAACTGACGACGAACAGTACGAAACTAGTAACTAACTAGCCTAAGCGCTTTCGACTCTTAATGAGTCTTTTTCAAAGGCAAATACAAAACATATATACGACAAACAAATAAAAACAAAAACGTTGTGTTTGTAAACCTCTACATGGCGGTCTTCTTATTATCCTTCAATTTTTACTATAAGAATAACCGGTATAGAATCAAATATCCGGGATATAATCTGCGTTACATATGTACAAAAAGTAAAAATAGATGTCGCTTTGGCTTGTAGACTTTTAGGGAATTATACAACGTTTTCAGTTTCCGCAATTAGTCTATACAAGCTGGTTGTATTTATAGTTTTAGCACATGTAAAGACAGCCATGTAGAGGTTTACAAACACAACGTTTTTGTTTATTTGTTTGTCGTATATATGTTTTGTATTTGCCTTTGAAAAAGACTCATTAAGAGTCGAAGGCTAGTTAGTTACTAGTTTCGTACTGTTCGTCGTCAGTTTATTGCATCTATATATATATATATATATATATATATATATATATATATATATATATATATATATATATATATATATATATATATCAGTTAGTTTTCATCACACGAATGATCTTTTACAATGCTGTTTTGGTGTCTCTGCATGTCGCCTCCATTCCTACCAAAGATTACACACAACAAAGGCAATGATAATCAGCACTCTTGGTAAAGAAAAGAGTCTGGCTACATGATTGTACTCATTATATATTGCAGGACGTCACACACACGATTATATATATATATATATATATATATATATATATATATATATATATATATATATATATATATATATATATATATATATATATAACGCGTGTGTGACGTCCTGAAATCTTATATAGGCAATCAAAACAGCGGATTCAATAACCGAATATAGTTTGGGACACTTTTTACTTATGTAAAATTGTCTTTGAATTAATATTAACCATCTTTGAGAAATTTTAAGGTCAGTGGCTCAAATTGCCTGAACAACTCAAACAGAGCGAGACATTATCTTTTAAATTGATTTATGTCTTTTAGTATAAACTTTTCTATTATTATTATTATTATTATTATTATTATTATTATTATTATTATTATTATTATTATTATCATCATCATCATCATCATTATTATTATTATTATTATTATTATTATTATTATTATTATTATTATTATCCCAAAGATTCGTCGAAAAATATATTCGTATCTATTCCAGGTACAACTGCGACACAGATTCTTCGACTACACGATATCGTACATGCTAACGTTAGCTCGGTGATATCCAAGTTAGACCTCAAACCGACAAATTGGTGTCTCCGTTACGCATTTGCACACAAGGATTAACGATTCCTGATCCGAAACGTGTTTGGACCATTTAGCATAACTCGACGTATCTATCCAGAGTTGAATTAAATGCCACAGTTATCCAGAATTGTTCTCTAAAATATTCGGTTGTACAAAAAATTGGGGCCCCTAGTGGCCGAGTGGTCTAAAGCGCTGATTGTTACGGATCACTGCCATCTCACCTCTGTCTGCGTGAGTTCGAGTCCAGACTCGGCTAACGTGGGTAAGTGAGAAAGCCTGCCAGTAGCTTCTCGTGGGTCGATGGTTCTTCCCTGGGCTTTCCAGGGTTCTTCCTCCACCATTAATACTGGCCGCCATGTATAAACTATCTTGTGCTGAAAAATGACGTTAAGCCCAACAACAACAAAAAAAGTACTGCCGCAGGGAATTCATACATTAATCAAATACAATAACCCCATAACGACGTAATGATTGGCAACATAAACGCGCCTGTGATCTTTATGACGTTCTTGCGTTGATTCAATGTCAAAATAATCCTTATGCCAAATGTAATTCTGGGGCAACAGTGAGTTCTGTTAATGACCCAAGACAATTCACAGTGGATCGTATTAATAATCAGTTATGTCGTCAACGTGGTAACATTGTTTTGACTTGTTTCGAATGTAATCGTGAAATGTCTCCAGTAATATATAGCCGGGCGGTGCTTGTAATTCTTCACGGACAAATCCACGCCGAGTACCTGCTGGAAGTTAATTTATCGCCGGCTCACCAATGAGACGAGTTCCATGATATACGTCATATGTATTTAAACTCCAGATTGAAGTATGGCCCTGGAAGTTCTATCTTCAAGTTTATCAGGCACATATTAACACCTTCAAGAGCATTGTTTCCCATTATACAACTTGATGACAATTGTATTATATTTTTTATTTGATTACAACAACAGCTTTTAATTTAGTTCCGCGTGTAACTTAGTTATTGAACGCGATTGGGGGGGGGTAGTCTCTTTACCAATTAGTGAGACCGCAGCAAATTTGTTGATGTTGCTGTTGCAGCAGAATCAGCCGCAAAGAAAATGTAGATGATGGTAGGATTGTTGGAAAACGGACTTTTTATCGATTAAAAAAATAAATAAGTTGTTTATTGAAGATTCTGGTACTTATTATGAATATTTACCAGAAAAATATAAAACACCTGATAACTGGAATACAATGGTTTTTAAAGAGATTACTGCTAAACGAGACCTTAGAGTAAATTTTTATTTTTCAAGTAATTTAAAAGATATATTTTCCAGAAGATAAGATTAAAAAAAATAACAAGACAAAGAAAAAACCCCAGGAAAATGAGGTAGTTTTCCTTTGTTAACAATGCACATGTTGCAAGCACAACACATGCTAGCATGCAATATGTTATTCCAGATGACTAGCGGCAAGGTTGGAATTATTAGTTGGGTCTGTGAGAATTAGAAATAGATATGAATAAGTAATCAGTAAAGCAACACATATTTGTCAAAAATTCATCGTCCAAGACATCATGCACGATGATAAAAATCGTCTGCAAGTGGTTGACGAAGCTTGCGACCATTTGCACAAAGACTGAAATATCACCGACACCGCTTTAAGCGCCAAAGTCTCGGTGACTAAATGTCAATATGTTTGAAATAGTAATAAAAATATATACTATATGGATACAATTTAGCTATTTGAAATGAATAAAATGATAATTTATTAAAATTTTAGTTTATGCACAACTTGATAATCTTGAGTTATGCTAGATACATATATTGCTTGTTGTGCAAAAGTGTTTCTCGGATAATGACAACGGAATGAGGAATTGTTGGTGTGGTAATAGGATATAAAGTCAGTTATAAGGCTTAGTCAGTGGCTAACAAGGGGACAGCGAGTCGTACATGTACCTTGCAATTGAGAGGTAGACAGGGAATCAGGCTGGAGACTATTATTAGCCTCACACTGGTTGTCTTCTTGGGGCTTGTTGGGAGAGTATATGGGGTTGTGTGGCAGGAGCAGAAATATTCATATTGGTTGGAATTGCCAGCAGCAGTCAAAGACCCAACCACATTTTTGAATCTTAAATTACCTTGCCTGATCATATAGAATTCATGTGACCAGTCACTTCTCTGGTTTCAAAGGTACATTGAAGAAATGTACAGTTTCACTGCACTCGCTGGCTTGTCGAAGCTACAGACAAGATATTTAGAGTCTTCGCATCAAACAATTCTTACAGTTTTAGGCTAAAAACTTTACCTTAGGTGATTTACACAGCGCTGTTGTGACATTTTTCGGTGTACAGTTGTAAACATTTTTTCAGCCTTGTTTGATGTTCACATTGTTGCTGTGACATTGTTCTGTGTACGTTTCTAAACATGGCTGACAGAAATCGGACAAGACGTCGTAATAACAGAGTCTCCCCACTGGCTCGCCCAGTCTGACCAGCTATTACAAACTATGACCGGACATTGCCAGACAGAACTGGTCACTCTCGAAGCTTAGATAAAGAGCTTTCTAACCGAGGTTTTCATTTCCGTCCGGGATGGAAAAAATCGCGATTTATTTGTTTGTTCAAGGAATATAGCAGCAACGGCGATTTTGATACTCAACAGGTTCTTGATACAGATAATGTCAGCCATGCACAACCGGAAGTTCCGTCAATCCAGCCGAATGTTCTTACGGATTGGCACTACAAAATACGGTATAGTGTTTGCTCATTTATTTATTCCAGGAACATTGCCGCGAGGGAAGCACGGACCAATGCAGTACGTTTCCCTTCTGAACATGCAGAATCCTTGTCTTCGAAAGTCCCTGTCAGAGATAATGGTGCAGCGATAGAGAAAGACAACTCCCATTCCGTTGAGGAAGATTGCAACATAATGTTCGATCAGTTCGAGAATAGGTCTTCTAATTTCATACAAACTAAATATGGATTCGCAGCGGACTCCTTGCCATTCATGGAGACACTGCATCCAAATCTTCGCAAACAAGAAGGTAAATACGTTAACATGACCACTCTCTTAATCCTTTCTTACGTTGGTCCACACTGGAGCACTTCTACCATGTCAAAAGAGAAACCAGACCCTAGATTGAACAATTCCCTCACTTTGACGCAATTTTTTTCAAGCATTTGGTATCAACAAAAGAATCTTATGACAGGTTCATCCCCATTGGCGCCCAGAAATTGACTTGTATGAGCGAGATATTATTGATATGGCTTCCAGAATTGGCGGCTAAGGGTTTTATGAATATTATAAGATGTTTTCGGCCTAAGCTGCTGCATCACATCTACGATATAACAACTTGAAAGTTGATTGGTCAGTGAGGAACACTACATTGTTTTGTTCCACATTCACAAATTGTATAGCAGTTGCTTGTGCACTCTGTAACAGCATGCTGAATTTTTCAGACTTTTGTCCCGATTTGTTACACATGACCCAACCCTCTGGGTTACCCAGATTGGCATCTCCTGCCAAGATGTCAAAATCTCATACCTTCGGTAGGCCTAGGATGAGACATAATGGCAAATAAATTTGCAACAACTTCAATTCGCTAAGAGGATGTCAGTCCACACACTGTGGCAACCTTCATGTCTGCTTAATTTGTCGGGACAGGCACTCAGCAAACACATGCAAAATCTAAAAAGATTTCACAGGAACAAACAATGCTCGACTAGAGATAACCCACACTAGAGGCCCAGAGAATGTGTCCCAGTTAGAGTTGGCATCTCACCCTGATAAGTTGTTAAATGGTTTTTAGCAGATTTTGTCCATGTCTTTCACACTTGTGTGGGCCAGTTGCCTACTCTGTCTCTTTAATGTAAAAATCAGCTTTGCAGGAGCCAAACATTGTTTCAAACCTACTTCAGCATAATCTGAATAATGGTTATGTCATAGGGCCATTTAAATAAAATTCCATATCAGTTGTATCGTATTAGTCCGCTGGACATTGCAGAAGGCCAATATTCTGTTAAGAAGTGACTTTTCCTAGACTTATCTGCCCCTCATGAAAATTTTGTGCACCCTAGTCTTAATGCTCTCATCGACAAGGATGAATACTCGCTCTCTTATGTAACCATTAACCATGCCAAGGCAATTATAAAAAAAATAGGTATTGGCAGCTGCATGTGCAAAGCTGATATAAAGGGTGCTTTTAAACTGGTATCCATTAAGGAGTCACTTTGGCCCTACTATGGTGTGAAGTGGGACAATAGATATTATTTTTATACATGGTTGGCTTTTGGAAGTATGTCTAACCCATAGATTTTTTATTCTTTCTCTGAGCGTTTTTATAGTACTTAATTTATCTATCAGCATCTGTTGAACAGTTACATCTTTATGTACATTTGAATGCAGAATGCAGAGCGGACTATAAAGTAAAGGTCCTGCCCATTAAATACATTTCATTTACAGTTTAAATTCAGACTATAGCATAGTTTTAGTTAAGATGGGATCAGCTCGTAATATATTAGCAACCTGGGAGTCAGCCTAGCACATAGCTCTAGCCCACAAATCTGGGATCAGCCCAGAATACATTCTATGCTGGAATCATCCTAGCATAGATTTAGTTAAGATTGGATTATCCCATAATCCATTAACATGCTGAGATTCTGTCTAGCACATAGTTCTAGTCCACAAATCTGGGATCAGCCCAGAATACTTTCTATGCGGAAATCTGCCTAGCATATATTTAGTTACTATGGGATCAGCCCATAATACATTAGCTAGATGAGATTCAACCTAGCACATAGTTTACTTAAGATGGGATCAGCCCAGAATACACCGTATGCTGGGATCAGCATAGCAACGATTTGGACTATTCTTGTTACATTTTGATTCTAATCCGTGAGTAGCCCCTACAGAGAAAGACACATATTTTAAATATTTTAATTAAGCATGGATGAATAATATTTACAATTTGATGTTATAATATATTTGTAATGATGAAAAATGGCTAGTCGGAGAGAGAGAGAGAGAGAGAGAGAGAGAGAGAGAGAGAGAGAGAGAGAGAGAGAGAGAGAGAGAGAGAGAGAGAGAGAGAGAGAGAGAGATATGTATATGCTCATGTATCATGTATTTCTTACAATGCATGTATTAAATACATATAGTCTTCTATTCAATATCTCTTACAAAAAATGCGCTGCACACCTTGCTTGATCACGATGCGGACTGCCATCAGGATGTCGGTGATTGTTACACGCACAAAAGTTAGCTTGATGTTCCCTGTGTTAATGAACCAATGTGGAGTTTCGCCAAAGAAGTAGTCACCGATGGTTATCTCTCAGATATCGCGCAGTCATGTACCAAAAGGGTACTGGGTTGTTCAGAAAAGAAACGTATATACAATACCAGTTTTCACCAGACGTCGCTCCTGGTGATCTGTTTACCAAAAGGGTACTGGGTTGTTCAGAGAAAAAAGTATATACAATACCAGACGTCGCTCCTGGTGATCTGTTTGCAAGCTAGTCGTGAAATCCATTATATCTGCTATACCATAACCCGAGAATAACGCAAACCAGCACAGGTATTTACTTCATGCATGTAGCGAAACCTTTGCGGTTGGATTATATATTCTCTCTTTCGTGCCGATGCTTAAGGATCCTCACTAAAGTGTTCAAACTTGAACATGATAAATAGTTCTATGCGATGACTAATGTGCAAACCCGACTATCGCCCGGCATAGTAGTAACATACGGAAACCTCTATAAGAAAGATACTACAAAACTGGTTTTGATGTCGTTGTCAACGGTTTACTGTTAGGTACCCATCGGTATTGACAAAATTATCCTGTTTAATAAACCAGCTGCGATGTGTGGCGTATATGTCGTTAAAACATGCTTGTTAGACTGTGTTGTTTGTGTGTTAGTTATCTTTTTTAACGAAGCTTTAACAATTTTTCAGTCATATCGCTACGATGTCTGCAGTGTGAAAGTTTATAGTGATGTCTAGCACTGGGACATGATGCCACAGACATGTGGAATGATGTCCCACCCAGTCATATTATCCTGAGAGCATACCGACTAGTTCTAACACTGACTTCTTAATGCTGAGTGCCAAGCGAGGCAGCTGTTAGTACCATTTTTTCAAGTGTTTGGTATGATTCAGCCGTGGTTCGAACTCGCGACTTCCCGCATCCGAGGCGGACGCTCTAACCATTAGGCCACCGGAGCGATCTCATGCCGTACAACAACTACGCGAACGTTTCGCCAAATCAGTATTCAGACCACAGAGTGCCTCACGCTTTACCAAGTTGGCCCTTAACTGAATCTACTGCGGATGTGCAGTATATCATTGGTAAATTTATCAGTGATGCTGCAAATAAAAAGTTTTTAAAAAAAATTAGCATGCAATGGTAAAATAACTGATCCTGCAATTGCTAACTGCACCTTAGGAAGAGGACTAGAATTAAATTGATATTGAAATTAATAGCACGACAAAAGTCACAAAGGATCTGATGTAGCTTTGACAAACTATTGCTTGCTAATCGTTGTAAAAGAGATTTTTAGAATTTGTAGATTGACCAGTCCATATCGATAGAAGTAGCATATACGGGGTTGCATTCAAAGTTAGTTTTGTTAACAGCACACGATACCTCATAGTCGGTAAAGAAATTTAAACAATTCTCGACAATGAGCTTTAGCTTTAATTTTCAACCTCAAGAGCAACCTAGACTGCTCCTCATGCCAGATGAATGGCAAACAGACTTTTTTTTAAATACAACACGAACCCAAATTTAAATCTTGGAATTGCACAACGCTGTTGAAAACTAAACGGCGGTAGACCATTTTTAGTTGAGCCCTCATTCAGACTGCATCACGATTAGCAAAATCTAGTGATACGATGACAGGTATGTTTAGCATGGGCTCCGAAAAAAAATAACTAACTTCTAATCTAATCGCCCCATTTAATCTAACAAATATATTTTATGTTGACGATGAAATAAGCGCAGCATCACTAAGTACAGTTTCTTTTGCAGATGCCAATTATCTTAAAATATCAGAAGGTACAGTTACAGGTGCGATAGATAACTTCTACTTATGTACACGTTGCTACAACAAACAGCACGTGGACAGTGTCGCAAAACTGCAAGCAATTGGTGGTAGTACGAAACGAGCTAATAGTGTCGGTCACATTCCGCATCTCGCCAATGCTATAATAATTGTTGGGGTTTTGCTTCATCTGCGTCAAATTATTATTCGGAAAATAATCCAAAAATATGCGTTTGCGTTTAACAGCCTTCATCTGACGTGTTAGAGTGGGCTACAGATGGAGAAACATCTAGGATTTGGATCAAAGTACAATATCCAGAGGCTGTAACAATAAGGATATTTTAACTATGATGTAGAATAAATCCAAATTTCCAACAAATGTTTCGAATAATAATTTAAGATGGAGGCCGATGTATATAGAACCCGTTTTTTATGTTTCTGCTTCTGATCAAGTTACACTTGATCCTGATGCAACCTCAGACAAATACTTGTATTTACGGATTGATGTTTTCTGCGCTGCAGGTACTTATTCAGGTTTGCCGATGTTTAAGATATATACACTTGACGATTTAATGTAATTGTAATCTACAATGTCTTTTGATCTTCCATCCATCAGTGTCGATATAAAGTGCCATAATTTTATCCTAAATCCGAAATCGGAGATTGAAACAGCTGAAAGTGTTGCTGGAACAAGTGGGTCAATATAACTGGTCGAATGAAAAATTAATTTTACGCTCTACTGGTTTATCTGAGAACAGTGACAACTTTGCAATAGTTGGAATTAAAGGCCCTCAGCTGATATCTGCTATCAGAGACTAATATTATTAGCAAATACTGTCTTGTAAGTGACTGCGAGGAGCAGCGGTTCAGGGTTGAAAAATATTTGATAAATACACTGATATTTGAAAAATACACTGCTAGAGCTAAATAAAGATGTTTTGACTATTAATAAATCTAACCGCGTAAAATAAAAATTCCATGATGGTAAGAAACCAGAGCAAGAGCGACTAAAGATTTACGACGAGCTTGACAAACTAGCTGAAACAAGGAAACAAAAGTTTCTAAAAATTCGTAAGCTCAAGAACACATTTACTAAACGTCTAGTATTTCGTGTACCAGGCATGGGTTATTCTGATACAAAGACGCTGTTAAAAAACTGTAGATAGCAGTACTGACACTAGCCTGCAAAAACAGCATATCTAGTTTTCATAGACTCACCGGCGATATAGAGAGGTATAAAGTATAACATGTTAATGTTGCACTAAACGCAATATCATATATTAATAACCGAATTGAGTTATATGGTGATTTCGAACGAGATATATTTTATCAAGTCCTTCATGACCTTACAACTGTGAATCCTGTTATTGACGAAGATCATGAAATACACAAATAGTTTTAAATGATTGCGTTGAAAAACTATAAAACAGAAGCTGGAAAGTTATTGACAGAAAACAAATACAGAAATATCAAAGAGCAGATTGCTGGATACCTAAACCTACCCACAATAGAGATGGTAGAAGCTAATAATCTCAGTTCTTGCAACAGCATATGCTATTCTAAGGCAGCATATAACACCTAAAAATTTTAAACTGGGACAGTTAACTTATGTTGTAAATTATATCCACGAAACAGAAGATATTTGTCTTGAGAGCCAGATATTACTAAAATACCAATACATTTTAATCCTCCATGTTCATCCCCAGTTTTAACAGATATCAGATAGGATGATATCTCATCTGAAGTATGTGATAAGTACAGAGTTTCTTACCGATCCTGTCAATAAAAAAATTAGTGCTCCGATCGATAACGTTTCAGCTGCAAATATTTTTACTACAGCAATTGAATTAATTACAGAAACAGTTTCATAATGACAAAAAGAGAAATAATAGACTTAAATCATATTGCATCGGGTCTCCAAGACAAAGATAGAGAATAGCTGATCAAATACTACAAATATTATCATAAAAAATGTTATGCTATCAGACAAGCCAGAAAATATTACAGCAGAATAATAAGCGGGCTGAATTATATTCCAATATTAATAACAACGTTTAGAATTGCTTCAGCAGGCCGAACGGCAAAGCCATTATTGATAATATTACCGGGTATAGGTATTGCACTATCAGCAATAAATAAAGGGATCAAGCAAAAATCGTAGAATAAAAATACTTCGTATAAACAAGCAATAGCAACTATTAATGAAATTCTTAATAAACTTCGAGCTTATTTGCGTGGTGAAAAGTTTATAATGTTAGAGCTAATATAGGAATTGCGAGTTAAAGACGATTTGCTCGTAGATATGATACCGAATAGTGTTTCGAAATACGAAAAACGATACTAAGTAAATTTTATGTAAAATATCTGCCGATTTCATTTAAAAAATAAGGATAGTAAAACTTTTGTGTGAAAATAAAGATAGTAAAATTTTGTATGAAATATAAATCACAGTACGAACCACCATACTGTAAAAAAGTGGCAAAGAGAGTACCTGACGGCCAGGTTGAATGAAGTTGGATATCTCTTATCTTGGGTAATTGTTATATTTTTCCATTTTGCATAAACACCCCACCCCTGGTGATTACCTAAGTGTGAAACGAAATTTTAGAGATTCCGATGGTTGTCCAGGCTGATTTTCAATTTTGCAATTGTCGGATCGTTAAGCGCGAGAGTTTGTAATGAAATACAACCCTAAGCGTATCGCGGGCGCGTTGAGGTTTGGTGGTGCTAGGCGAAATGCATCTAGAACTAGCTATTTTGAATACAATTTTTCAATTACTCGTTTAAGAACATCACGTCTTTTCAATGCTAACAGGCGCTTCTCCAATTAAAATGGCTTCTGTTGCGGAACGCATGACAATATCGCGTTTTTCTGGAGTCGAACCCATGAAGGAGTTGCCACTAGTCGATCTGTTTGTCTGTACGTCTTAACTGCATGTCTACCTAGCTCTTACAAATATGCGAATGAAATTTGGATATACAAGTATACACTGATCAGACACTGATCAGAGCCTGTGTGTAAATTGGTTTTTCTTAAAATCCCAGCTACTTATTAATAGCGCATTCATTTTAACAGAACTGCAAATCACAGCGAGTTATTAATAATGCATTCATTTTGATAGACCTACTAATCTCAACGATTTATTAGTAGCGGATTGGAATTTTATGTGACTGTTGGATATTGTAGAGTGCAAAGCTCGAACTGCTAGCAGTTCAATTTTGTGTGAAAAATCAGATAAAAATTGCTAGCAATTTCAACGTAAAATTTTATATGAAATATATGAGTAGTCTTATATAAGGGTTGTTTATAAATCAAAACCTATTTTCTTTGACGACGGAGACCATTCAATAAGATGTCCTTATTTAGATTTGCATGTAAGATGCGTACCTGTATTTTGTTGGGTGTTTTAATTAATTATAGTATGTGTACCTGTAATTTGTTGGGTGTTTTGATTAATTCCAGTATGCGTACCTGTAATTTGTTGGGTGTTTTAATTGATTCCAGTATGCGTACCTGTAATTTGTTGGGTGTTTTAATTAATTCCAGGTTTAGTCCTTTGGCGGTACGTCTCACGATTGTAGCCAACCCAAATTGACCTTCTGTTGAGTGCTACTGGTGAAAACTAGGGTGTCTAAATCCTCTTTTAGTTTTTTCTCCACATGCTCTACGTACCGCGAGTTTCTAGTATCAAAATAATGGCATAGTTAATGGATTGTTCTAATTTTGTTAGTGATACCATTGGTATTCATAATCAAGGTATCTAGGCTCGATCCCTCCATCCTGCCTATGTCAATGGTAATATAATGTTATTAAGTAGGAAAATATATATTCCATTGTATGCGTGTCTTGTTAAGATGAAAACATTATCAAGTGCGTTTATTGATTTCAGTTTTCTTATATGATTATTGTTCGTCTCGTATCATTCCTGGTTAGTGACACTTTTTATTTCTGGGTGTTCAACTAGGTCCTTTATCCTTTGGAGACGGGATTCTGCATCTTCTGGTACTTTTTTGTCAGTGAATCTATGTTTCCTGACAAAGTCAACAACTTTCACATCGGACGGAATACTTGGTGTTTATGCTGTTCGTTTCTTTTCTTTATTGTGCCTTTGTATTCCAAGTTTTCATTTTAGATGTTTGGTGCTTGATTCCCCTTGAGTTATTTCTTCCTCATAAACCAGTACTTATATTGGGGTTGCTATTTTACCCTCTAAATTAACCGTTTCCTCAATGGACATTTAGAGTCTGCTGTCTTAAATAATTGTCATATCTTATTAAACTTTTCTTTTGATATTGCGATCAAACGCAATATGGCTACGTCCTTTTTAATCACACCTGTATGAACCCCAAAGTTCAAATGGCCTGGCCAATCAGATTATAATTATATGAACCCTATTGTTTGAAGCCACGCCCATTTACCCTAGTTTCTCAATGGGGACTATATTTTGAATGTTGGATCACTCAAATCTAACTTCCTCGGTACGAGTATAATAATAAACCAACTAGTGGACATTCTTTTCAAATAAATGAGATATCATTGTTAATGCTAAAAGTAAAGTACACTTTAAATGATTAAAACATCGTCTACTTACATATCTTGATGTGAAAGACATGCCGGTATTGTGCAAAGTTCATCAGTATTTGTATTTATTAGTTTATGATATAAAATTTGTATACCGTTCATTATGATTATTAATATTTGTTTGGTAGAAACAAAAACAAAAAAACCCCAACATCAACAACAAAAAAAAAAAAAAAAGAAAAAAGAAAAGAGAAAAATAGTTTATGATCACAGGTGGGTTAGAACCCAAAACTAACACGTTAAAAAAGCAACGCTTTAACCAACAGAGTTATGCAAACATTTACAATGTAAAAAAGCCTGTTAGGTATTCTTAGATAAGATTGTCATTTATGAACAAAATGCTTGACCTTTTTCAAACAAAAGAGAAATCTTTGTCAATGATACAAATGAAATACACTTTTAACGAATAGATAAATATGATCTGCTTACATATTTTGATAAGAAAACATGAAGGTAGAGTGCGAAATGGCATTCTGCAAGGTGATTTGTACAGTCACAAACATTGATGAACATTAAGAACTAGATCGTGTTTTGCCTGAATAAAAAACGAAGCGGTCTTTATGGATGTTGATTTTTATCGTGCAAGTACGGATTTTGACATTTTTAACTGAAGTGGTGGCCTCTCTTTCCAATGAAAAGTGGTGTGGCTTTGAAAACAATGTTTTTCTCTGATTGGTAGCAGGTATGCATGTGTGGGTGCTTGCTTGACTTCGTGCAGGCAGGCAGGTAGACAGGTAGGTAGGCATTTAGCACCGTGACACGAATTGTCCTAAATGGTATTTATGGATGCTGATTTTTATCGTGCAAGAGCCGATGTTTGTTTTAAACTGAAGTGGAGGCCTCGTCGTCGACTGAGAAGTGGGCGTGGCTTTAAAAACAATGTTTTCTCTGTTTTGCGCGTATGTATGTGTACGTGTGTGCGTGCGTGCAGACAGGTTGGTATATATATATATATATATATATATATATATATATATATATATATATATATATATATATATATATATATATATATGTATGTATGTGTGTGTGTGTGTGTAGTGTATGTACATTTTATCAATGATTATACTACGATTTGTATTTATTTTTCATTTTAAGGAAACTGGTCTTGCAAAGTTTCCTTTGAATGAAATATTTATACGAGTGGTATATTATTAAAACAGTGTACACATTATTCATATATTTTATCTTTATCACATACCAATACATGTATTTGCACTTTGAACCGAGTAAAGTCTTACTACAGGCAACTGTGTATTGACCGAGTGAATGAACTTGTCAC
Source organism: Potamilus streckersoni (assembly GCA_016746295.1). Lineage (NCBI taxonomy): Eukaryota > Metazoa > Mollusca > Bivalvia > Unionida > Unionidae > Potamilus > Potamilus streckersoni. Next base: position 2,717,328 of record JAEAOA010000822.1, on the reverse strand, counting down.
ATCCCTGCCGAGTGCTTCAGCTACAAAATGCAATTATATGCCTTTTGTGGCTATTCACAATCATCTTTGCGTAAAGATAAGTTGATTGTTTTTTTTGTTAGTTTCTATTTTTTTCACATTGATTAAATCAGTATAAAACAACACTTTTGATTTAAACATGAAAGACATTCACGTACCAGAGCGTGAAAATTAAGGAGGTTAATATAAAATAAGCAAAATTACGAACCAACAGGAGGTAATGAAAACAGTTTAATATATCTACAGTTGATTTAAGTCGTTATTCTGCTTCTATAATAGTACTACCAACCAACTCTCTCTCTCTCTCTCTCTCTCTCTCTCTCTCTCTCTCTCTCTCTCTCTCTCAGAATGTCACGTTAATTAATTTTATGGAATCTGTAAATGAGCGGTCAATACTCTCTCTCCCTCTCCCTCCCTCTCTCTCTCCCTCCCTCTCCCTCTCTCTCTCTCTCTCTCTCTCTCTCTCTCTCTCTCTCTCTCTCTCTCTCTCTCTCTCTCTCTCTCTCTCAGAATGTCACGTTACTTAATTTGATGGAATCGGCAAATGAGCAGCTATGCAAATAACTCTCTCTCTCTCTCTCTCTCTCTCTCTCTCTCTCTCTCTCTCTCTGACTTAACTGTTATCATTATTCATAAGTCCAGTGACATCGTGGTATGACACAAACAAAAATCCTCTACACTCGACTTTTGGTACATTTTGACCCGTTTCTTGCTAAATAATCTGTGTGTGTCTGTTTGTGCTTGTTTATATGAGATCCGATGTTTTCATTTTGTTAATAAGACTTTAAACAAAGAACAATGTTGTACATATCCATAAACGTTTAAAAACTATGCATTTGTGTTTATGACATTACTCACATTCATCTGTAGTTCAGACATAAAGGCTCAACTGAATCCGCCTTGGTATATATTTATGATAACTCAAAACGCTTTGTTTTGAACAGATTTCGACTATTCTCCTAAATAACATTAAATTTCATTACGTTAGTAACGCATAATCCAGAGTATTAATTTTTACACTTATTATTATTATTATTATTATTATTATTATTATTATTATTATTATTATTATTATTATTATTATTATTATTATTATTATTATTATGCTATGACCTGTGAACATAGAATTGAATTGTTATAGATACAATTATAGATACATCCAATACACGTGGCAGTCATATTGGTATTCAACACAGTTTGGCAACAAGACATTATTTTTATTATCGGTTAAACTATATTATTTTTTGCAGAACTATTGAGAGTATTTATATAAGTTATATCAACTCTAGTGGATTCAGACGAAAGACAGCCTGTGAAAAAATATATAGGCAACATGTATCAACGATATATAATCATATTTTTTCAATATGCTGTATGTTAAAGCAGGCAGTTTTATTAAAATCAACCATTCTACGTCCATACATTTTATTTTGGAATCGTTATCCATGTTTACTATCATTTTTTACCCTTATATATAAAAACAAAACAAACGTTTGTAATCATTATTTACATGCTTCCTTGTACTTTATCTGCTAAATGTTTGTCGTCATAGGCTGCTCAGAAAGCATATTAATGGTTGTTGTTGTTATTGTTGTTCGGCTTGACGCCATTTTTCAGCAACAATTTGACTAGGGTAAACTCAAGTTTACAATTTTTTTCCAAGCGGGTAAATCACAAGAGTTTACTGCAAGTCGCATATAAAGAATATCTCAAATGGGTAATGATTTAATATTGAACTTATGACACGAGTTGAATAATATCCAGCTTTTTCGAGCCTTGGCGAGCAAAGTCTGGACATTATTCAACGAGTTTGATAAATGTAATATTAAATCATTACACATTTGAGTTTCATTTTATCTTATCTTTATTTCCGTACAAATTATTTAGATAGAAGAACGAAGAATTTTGTTATTCTGACAGATCCTGTACCTTTCATTTGTTGTGCGTAAAAAAACGTCCCAAGCAAATTATATTATACCTTGGTGGTTTTGCCATTTTTATGTTATTGTATATTATACATGACATACAAGAAATCCCTGTGGGGGTAAACTTGCAATATTTAAACGGACGAGACCATTTTTCCTCAGTTCCCTTTCGCGAGTCGAATCAAAAGACTCGAAATGAGATTTATTTACATATTCTGTAGTCTGTCGTTCCAAGACAAATAATGCAAATATCCGGTCATATAAACATTACAGTAAATATTAGAATCTCTGCATGCAGGAAACCTCCTTTCAAATCAATGGATTCCATTGCTTCTTCAAATAAAATCATAATGATGACACGGCTCAAATGCAGGTCAAAGCTAAGTGGCAGTTGTATTGGTCAACTGAATAATGTCTGCCGTAATTATGATAACGACGAAGGGTGTGATCCCCAAAATCGAAAGGATACAACGACAGTAAGAACTTCAAGAATTTTCCTGATAATATATTTAGATTAATACAGACGTTTGCTTGAGTATTTTTCATTGCGATTTTTAAAGAAACCATGATGCTATTATGTAAAGAAGAGATATTAAGATAACTTGTTAGATGTGGTTGTGAACTATACGTGTTACTAAAGATAAAACAAACTAATTGGATGGAGATGGTCTAAGGTGCATGAGTGGAAGAAAGCGTTTTGGTATAGAACATAAAGAGAATGGCGTATTTCAGTGAAAAATTGGATTTTGCAAACAGTTGGTATAATTGTAGACCATTATTGAATTAATATCACACACACGCACACACACACACACTTGCATTTCTAAGCCAGTTAAGGTTGACTACAAGCAACCATATGTTGACGTAATGAATGGGCAGTGCACAACACTGCCCCCGATGTCCGCTACAAAATGTAATTCTTTACCTGTTGCAAGTAATCTCAATCTTGCAAATCAAATTTTAATTTTAATTTTTGAACTAATATTTTTATTGAAATTGATTAAAGAAATATAAGAAACACTTAACACTTAACACGAAAATTGGTTTATAAATGAAGGGAGTATGAAGAAAAAAAGTACTAGAACACAGCATAGTAATATTTATAACAGTGAACACTTTGCCATACACATACAACCTAACATCGAACGCTTGGTCATACACATACCGCCTAACATCGAACGCTTTGCCATATACGAACAGCCTAACATCGAACGCTTTGCCATATACGAACAGCCTAACATCGAACGCTGTGCCATACACATACAGCCTAACATCGCCATTGCCATATACAAACAGCCTAACATCAAACGCTTTGCCATACACATACAGCCTAACATCAAACGCTTTGCCATACACATGCCGCCTGACATCGAACGCTTTGCCATAAACATACCACCTAACATCGAACGCTTTGCCATATACGAACAGCCTAACATCGAACGCTTTGCCATATACGAACAGCCTAACATCGAACGCTTTGCCATACACATACAGCCTAACATCGCCATTGCCATATACAAACAGCCTAACATCAAACGCTTTGCCATACACATACAGCCTAACATCAAACGCTTTGCCATACACATGCCGCCTGACATCGAACGCTTTGCCATAAACATACCACCTAACATCGAACGCTTTGCCATATACGAACAGCCTAACATCGAACGCTTTGCCATATACGAACAGCCTAACATCGAACGCTTTGCCATACACATACAGCCTAACATCGTCATTGCCATATACAAACAGCATAACATCGAACGCTTTGTCATATACGAACAGCCTAACATCAAACGCTTTGCCATACACATACAGCCTAACATCAAACGCTTTGCCATACACATGCCAGCTGACATCGAACGCTTTGCCATAAACATACCACCTAACATCGAACGATTTGCCATACACATACAACCTAACATCGAACTCTTTGCCATATACATACAGCCTAACACTGAACGCTTTGCCATATACATACAGCCTAACATTTTTTATCGAGCGACATTTATATGCTAACTATGGAAGGAACCAGCAAGAAGTAATTCAAACATTTAAATTTATTACAGCTGATCTAGGTCGTTATTATGATTTAGTTAATATTACTAAGGAACATACAATTATTCATATCTTTGATTTCTGTATATTTCCCGTTGGTTTTTGTTCTATATTGTGCCATCATCCATAGGACCTTAGATATCATCGGTTTGGCATAGGCAAAACTACTACAAACTCGTTTTATCGCGGATTTTGAGAGAGAGAGAGAGAGAGAGAGAGAGAGAGAGAGAGAGAGAGAGAGAGAGAGAGAGAGAGAGAGAGAGAGAGAGAGAGAGAGAGAGAGAGAGAGAGAGTATGATCAGTCAGATTATTATTATATATTGAAAATGAATCAATGAGTTCATTCTATATAATAGAATTGTTATTACACTCAGAGTCCTCTTTAACAAAAACACTTAATAATGTCTACAGATAAGTTCCGTTCGACCCAGTAGAATATCCATTTCATATGAAGAAGAAGAGACGTCTGAGGAAAATGTTATATACTGGCACGTACTGCTGTAAAGTACACCGTCCGTACCCACAGTACCTAAAACAAACAGCAAAGCTCTATCTATCTATCTATCTATCTATCTATCTATCTATCTATCTATCTATCTATCTATCTATCTATCTATCTATCTATCTATCTATCTATCTATCTATCTATCTATCTATCTATCTATTTGTTATTGTTCGGTATATTAAGTTTGATTTTTTTGTGTTTATATGTGTCATTGATCATGTGCTTGAAGTATTTGTTAAGTGTTTCATCCTGATATTACGGCGAATTTTCTAGCCAAATCCGCTGTTTGTTTCTTATCATAATTTCACAACGTATCATGTTTGCAAAATATACTCCATCATTATTCAAAAAACAAGGCATACACAAGGTACCACCCATACAAAATGTACTATTCACACTATGGACATACACTAAAAGCAGAAACTATTTTGAATTTTTAATGTTTGAAATATATGTTTTACATAAGACTATATATATATATATATATATATATATATATATATATATATATATATATATATATATATATATATATATATATGTGTGTGTGTGTGTGTGTGTGTGCGTGTGTATGTGTGAGTGTGTGTGTTGTACTTCAAAAGTTTGCCTTTGTAGCCGTTTCTACATTGCCAAAAACGCAAAAAGAGAAATAAGGTTGCTCTTGAATCTGCAAAGTAATACGTCTTACCAGCAACACCATAAGTTCTTCCTCCGTACAAAGGACGGCCACACTCCGTTTCAGAGTAGGGGAAAACTATAAAGAACGTAATATTGCGTAAACCTAATGGATTGGAACCATTCTGGAAAGAAAAACGCTAACTACTTTTAATCTTCACCAACTTTGTTGTCATGTGACTCAAAAAAATTAAGGTTGAGATTTTCAGTCCTATTACATATTTAATAATTAATTAAAAGAAGTAATATTATTCAGATTTCGCATTCAGATTTATTCATTATAACAGTAGTTTATTGTCCATTGATAATACAGGATGGAATGAATGGATTCTTAATATCTGATTCTGAATATGTACGGTGCGGGGCCTGTCACGGCATATATTTGCACCGGAAAAGAGAGCCAGTTAGAAAGTTGTTACTATTGTTCAAGAGCTGTCTTGAAGCTCTGCACTGATTGCGCGCACACAATATTGTCACTCAGACGGTTCCCGTTCACAATTGTTTCTAAGAAGAAAGAATTTCTAAATTGTTATATTCTACATCGCTTAATTACAAAGCATCTACTATTATTTGTTATTAGTTTTTCTACAATGTTCATACTTTCAAAATTTGGAAACGATTCGGCTTTAATATATCTTTGAACGCGTGTTTTGTTTTTCTGTTGTATCTAATAGAAAAAAAAAACAAGCTTAGTGGAGTTCACAGCAGTAGCGGTCTAATGAACAAGAAATCCAGGGTCGTTTATCATTGTAACATGTACTGGCAATGTTTAGTGTCTATATATTTTATACAGATTGGTTAGCGACCGGTGTCATTTTCGCATCCTATTAGAATGTATGCTTTACCACCGTTCAGAAATAGTATTGGAGTTATCCAATGTGCTGGCATTGTATTTTTAGGTCATTCTCTCATATTTAATAACTACTTAATGGAAGTTTGTTTTGGGAAGGAATGACCGTACTTAAACGGATCGTTTACACAACACGAACAATGAACTTATATTCTTGACACTCAGTCAATAACATTTTACCCAGGTGAATTACAGTTCGTTGATTGCTTTATTTTTCATATGATTTGGATAGAAGCATGTAAAGAAGCAGTGTACACTTTCATCCTATCAATAAATTTAGTCAACTTTGAAACATTTTTGCAACAAAAAGAAAAAGGTGGAAAAACTATATTTCTATATTTGAATATAAAAATATTCCAACGCAAAACGATGATAAAACCAACACATGCCATGAATCCGCACATCGCAATAAACTAATATCTCTTTATTTAATAAGTAACCTGTAAACAGATAAGGTAAAATAATGTGGCAGATTAAATCAATAAACATTGAAATAATCTTCATAAAAAGGAGGTTTATATGTGCTGTCTATTTTTGTCTCTTGTAGATCGGTTAGTGACAGGTGGTGTCATTAGTGGCCTCTAATCCAAAGTACGCATTGACCCATTCAACAGCACCTTTGTACATCTTGACAGTGCTTAAATAGCAATATTAGACAATTAATTCATAATTAGTAATTACGAAGTCATCTTTTGGGAAAGGGATACCACAGTATAACCTATATAAAAACTAGACCCGTATTCTCTATTGTTAGATAATTACATTTTGCCCATAGTATTATCAGATTGCAAATTGATCTCTTTTACACTTGCTATGGATTTGGTTAAGACATGGGGCTTAACATAGTTAACACGAGAGAGAGCGACAACCAACAAACTTTGTGTAATTGAAAATATAAATTTATTACCCTAAAATACAAGATAGAAAGTTAATGCCGTGGTTAATGAACTGAAACATCATATAAGCCATATAAATTCCTATATACTTAAGTTATCAATACACGTTTGAAAGGTATTCCAAATGAAAAATGTGATGTCCTTATGTACCACACCACAAAAGAATAACTGTCTTAAATCCAAATATCCTTTAACTGAATTCACGAAGAATCACTTATATAGGAAAATAATCCACAGCAGCATTACAATTTACAAACAGGCTTTAAAAAGATTATCTGGAAATCTCAAAATCAGTCAATTTACTCAGCTGTTCCAGTTCTAGTCAGTTAAGAACTCGGACAGTCGGACACTTTAATAGTACCAATGATCTTGTTGGACCATTATATGTTTATCTTCATTTAGCTGCATTACCTGAATAGACATGCAAAGCAAAACGATTATAAATTAAATGCAGACCGTTAAACTCCCAATTTCATAGGCCTGTATTTATTAAGCAACTGGTAAAAGGAATAAGAAATGGTAGGATAAAAAATAAGCTTTTCTAAAGAGTCTAATAATTTGGATACAATGTAAACTATACAGTAAATTAAATGCAAAATAGATCAATATATATATATGGCACAGGACATTGAGTTAGCACTGTTAATAAGCAGTTGATCATCCAGTGTGTTCTTCTACTCATTTAAATAGTGTAAGGTTAATCTCCACCATATGCAGTACTGGATGGTTGTATAAGTAATAAATTGCCATTAACCATTCTGTACGTAACTATTTAAATTATTGCCCGACTGTATATGTGACAAAGCTTAACTGACGGGATTTATTTAAAGATTATCATAGGAAGAACATGCATTTACTCACTTTAAATATTCTTTCCAGATGCATAGTGTAACCTCCGCAGAAAGCAATATCTTCAGAGTCATTACGATTTCGTATTGTCTCCACAAGTTGTCCACCCATCACTGTTCCTTCGACGACTGTTGACCCACGTGAAGTTGATCTCGCATACCAACAGTGGCTGAGTCCGAGACTCGAACCGACGCGAACAGATGTTAGATAGCAGTGAATACGAGAGTTTTCGACCACACTGTTACCATTCCCTGCTCCATGACAGTGAAATAGATGTAACATTCAGCGAGTACTGCACCGTAAATGTCCATCTTTGGTGGAACTATGGAACTTAAGAAATAAACAGAGATTATAAGATATTTAACTTTTTTATTAAAGCTGTCCTGAGTTACTTGATACAAGTTTGCTTTTAAAGAGAAAACAACCATGATGCTAGTATTCTTGTATTATTGACAGAAAATTGTTTGTAACATTTGTGTGGAAAAGATCCCGTTTCGTAGATTATGATGGCAATGGATTCAAAGAGTAAGATCATGAAAGTCACAGGTCAGAGTTTTTCACACTTAATTTCATTATGAATGTTATTCAGGGTTATGCAACTAACGCGGTTCTTGTCTTCAAAGGTTAATGGCCCATTAGAGTTGTCATGACGTATGATGGAAGTATTGTTATAAGGCAACACTAGCGATTTGCCTTACAAATTGTATTTTACATATTAATTGCAGAATTATTTGTAATTATGGTAATGGTCTTATATAAGTGTTGGGCATATATTTTACAAATACTATGTATGCACGTGTGTATGTATGTATGTATGTATGTATGTATGTATGTATGTATGTATGTATGTATGTATGTATGTATGTATGTATGTATGTATGTATGTATGTATGTATGTATGTATGTATGTATGTATGTATGTATGTATGTATGTATGTATGTAAAGATCTGGTCAAATTTTAAAATGTGTCCATCCATCACGAACATCGTTTCCACCTACTAAAATAATATTTTTTATTGCGTTTGTTTAGGTCTGTATTTTTATTCTGTCAAAGAAATTTCTTTTCCAAATTCTAAGGGACTGTTCATCTGTTTTAAAAATTCTCTATGTTCTTTCTATGGATGAATCAGTTGTTGGATTGGCTGTAACTTGAACCATTGTTCACATACACATCCCTTTGAGAAGGGCTGCCAAATTTTTTAATGTCTCATTTGTGTGCGCTAGAAGAGCTGGTGTTAAGACATTTGACTCACTTGTGCGAAACCTAGTTGAATACTCTGGCAGCAGACTTCTCTGATGGGATGGACGTTGGTGTACTTTAATTGCTGTTGCAACTGTTTGGTATTTCTGGGAGAGGATAATATTGTTTGCAATAAAAATATGATGTAAATATTAATTATCATCTGTACAGTAATTTCTTATATGCTGTTGGCTGTTAAAATTAGTGTGTCTGAATATCTTACATATTTTACTGTTTGCAGTTTCAAGTGAGGTTACATGTCTATTCACCTATTGCTGTGCTGACGTAATAATATATAATTGTTATTTAACTTGTTATATTAAGGCATTCAAGTCCTGATTTATTCCTTGATGTCCAAACTAGGGGAAATCATTTTTACTTAAGTCATCGCTAGAATATTCCTAGGTGATAGAGCCTGTAATTGTCTTATATTCTAGAGAGGTGTGAATATTATTGCTTGTATTGTGTAGATCAAATAACTGTTTAATGCTTAGCAATATAGCTAAATGCTGGCTGAGATGTAATTGCTTGTAATTATATCTATATTTATAGATGAAATTAGCTACTAGTTATATCTTTCTATCTTTCTGTTGTGTTGATCGATTCGTTTGAGGTTTCTCTTTTTTTTGAAGTGTCTAATTGTACATCATTTTGGCGTCCTTTGCATTTAATTATATGAACGTAGTCTTCGTGCAGTTACAAAAGCTAAAAGGATATCCCTAAAAGATTATATCCATCATTCTTTGCCTCTTTTGGAAGTGAAACATATTTGAAATTTCAAAATATGCAATATCGTTGATTTTTTGGGTTTGTTCGGTTTGTCTTGTTACCATTGTAACTTTTACATTATAGTATTATTTGTGATCACTTGTCGTTATCACATTCTCACTGGAGTATAAGGGGACTTAATGATGAATATAGTCAAACTGTTTGAGAATCAGTAAGTCAGCAACAATAATATTTGTCATAATACTAAACGTCGACTGTTTTCAAAGCAAGACTATTCGGAGCTAATTTTCTATCTTTACCTATAATTTTTCATATTAAAAGATACGGAAAGGACAAAGCTATACCGATCTTAGTATGTCATTTATATTTATTTTTCTTTGACGTTTAACTCTTAAAACTTTATTCCATCAAAGATCCAAAATATATATTGCAAATATCGATTGTTGATTTTGTCAAGATAATAGACGATATCAAATTACTTTACTTACTTAGACCTTTTCGGATTAGTTATTAAAACTAAAATATATCTTGAAGACAATATGACACTAGCGTAAGAAAGCGCGTGAAATTATGATGGCTTTTAAATATTATTAGCAGAAATAAAAAGAAAAGACCAAGATGTATCATACTAGGTGACAGTGACAGTGTACATCCCTGTCTGACTCCAAGAGCGAAATGGCACATTTCAGTGCAAAAAATTGTAAACAGTTATTCTAGTTGTAGACAATCAATATTCGACCATCATTATGAGTTATGAGTAGTTCATGAAATGTACTCGACGTTTTGAAGAACGTGATATGGATAGGCCACCATGTACATATCTTTGCATTTGGTTTACCCATATATATACACACACTCGCAATTATATATATATATATATATATATATATATATATATATATATATATATATATATATATATATATATATATATATATATATATATATATATATATACATACATACATACATACATACATACATACATACATACATACATACATACATACATACGTACGTACGTACGTACGTACGTACGTATGTATGTATGTATGTATGTATGTATGTATGTATGTATGTATGTATGTATGTATGTATGTATGTATGTATATATATATATATATATATATATATATCGATCCATGGAAAAAATCAAGGAACCTGCAAGAAGTAATTCAAACATTTAAATGTATTCAAGTTGATCTCAATCATTATTATGATTTACTTAATAATACTGAACTACTGAACATACAATTGTTCATATCTCCGTTTCTATTTTTATTTCTTTCCGTTGGTTTGTGTGACCATATTTTGTCATCATCTATAGGTTCAGAGACAGCATCGCGTGGCACAAGCGAAAATCGTGGGGATCTTTCTATTGTTGCGGAGAGAGAGAGAGAGAGAGAGAGAGAGAGAGAGAGAGAGAGAGAGAGAGAGAGAGAGAGAGAGAGAGAGAGAGAGAGAGAGAGAGAGAGACAGACACCCACATATATATATATATATATATATATATATATATATATATATATATATATATATATATATATATATATATATATATATATATAATCATATTAAAAAAAAGCATTAGAATTTAATCAATGATTTTATTTTGTATGGTACAAATGTAATTTTATTCAGTCAAAGAATCGTCTTGATAAACGACACTTATTGACAATTAACTTGCTTTCGACCCAGTAGAATATCCATTTCTGGTGAACAGAAAGAGACGTCGGCGGAAAATGCTATGAACTGGCACGAACTGCTGTAAAGGACACCTTCCTTATCCACGATACCTAAAACGAAGAATAATGATGCATCAATCTATCTATATCTATCTATCTCTATATCTATATATCTGCTTATGTCTATGTCTATATATCTGCCTAAGTCTATATCTCTGTCTATCTCAATATTTATGTTTGTCTCTCCGTCTGTCTGTCCGTCCGTCCGTCCGTATATCCATCCATCCGTCCGTCCGTCCCTCTATCTATCTATCTATCTATCTATCTATCTATCTATCTATCTATCTATCTATCTATCTATCTATCTATCTATCTATCTATCTATCTATCTGTTTGTTATTGTTCGGTATATGAAGTTTGATTTTTTTGTGTTTATATGTGTCATTAATCAAGTGCTTGAAGCATTTGTTAAGTGTTTCATCCTGATATTATGGCGAATTTTATCACTAAATCCTCTGTTTATTTCTTATTAGAATTTGACAACGTGTCATGTTTGCAAAATATACTCCATCATTATTTAATAAACGAGACATGCACAAGCTACCAGCCATAGAAGATGTACTATCCACACTTGAGATATACACGAAAAGCAAAGGGATTGGGGTTTAATTATCATCTTTAGTGACCTTTATTCACGGATCTCCATATCTTTCCTACTAAATAAACCGCTTGAATATTGATTTATTTTTAATCACATCATGTATAAAAATGCACGTAAGTGTGTGTGTGTTCTAATAATTATACATGATTGTTATGAAATTAAAAACTGCACTTTGAGACACATAAACACAGACATATAGTAATATTATCTTCGGGACAACTATGTATATATTAGGAAATTTTCATTTCTTAACCAAAACATATCTATAGAACCGTACTCTATACTAGTGAACCTTTTTCACACCAGTGGAAGACATGTCATATTGTTTTTTTTACTTCAGTATCCGTTTCAGACTAACGTTTTTCACAATTGCCTTTTCCATTTCAGAATGGTAATCTATCCTAAATATGACCTCTCTGAGTGACCATGCTTTCCTTAAGGCTGTGTAGATTCGTTTTTCAAATTCTATGTGTAATTAAGATAGAAAGATTAGAGTTGTATAATGAGGCATGCGAAACTATTCAGTCCGTGATTCACGTCTGACTGAATCAGAAAGTATAATTCCTCAATGTACTTAGATATATCCTTTTCTAGCAAGTAAAGTCGAGTTGATAGGGACAAACATTGCTCTCGTAAAGATGGCATATCTCAAAAAGGAATATTTCTATGGAGGTGAAAATATTATTCACATGACGGTAATACATTTCACTGAATTGGTATAATAGTAGATCTTGAATGTTCAACATATCTAACAGCTTTATTGTATTACTAGCGTCTATCGCCTCTTTTAAAATACAATTTAATTCAAAATAAGAAAAGCTTTGGAACACATTCTGTCCTGAAACGTTGCATTTTCCAAGCTGATATTTAGTAGCAGTTACAGAACATGTTGCCAACGTTCCGATTTCGTAAAGCACTATATCAGGGTAATAAATATTTTACAAAAATAACACACAACACGAAATTTTACAACAAGAAATCAGCTATATATATGATCAAATCACGGTGAATCTACTCTAAGGGGTTGTCCATAAAGGACGTCAGCAGATAATACTTGTTTTCTTAACCCTCCTCTTCCTTGTCCGCTTTTGTCCATATGTGGCTTACCCCCCATCCACCCTACCACAACCACCCCACCCCACGCCATCCAACCACCCCACCCCACCCACCCAACCCACTCCACCCACCCTACCCCATCCCAATCCTTCCCACCCCACCCCACCCATCCACCCACCCAACCCCACCCACCCGACGGCTGTAGACGTCCCAATTTAGCAAAAGTGATATGTGGACCATGTAATCAACCCGAAGTACTGGGAGGCAGACGTATGCATTAATGCCAACCCATTCTTATATATTCTGTGGCACGAATAGTACAAATTGAAATTAACAAATAATTTAATTCTTAGGGATGACCCATAAAGAATATCCGCATAACATACTGGAATACACGCCTAAAAGCAGCTGTTCAACACAGAATATAATAACAAAAAATTTTTAGCTTGCATACGTCCGCAAGGTCCTTTACACCCCCTCTCCTTTGTCTGCAGTTGTCCGCATTTGAACCCTCCTCCATCTTTGCAGACGTCCTTTATGCATGATCGCTAAAGAGTTAGAAAGTTAATTTTTCTGCCTATTGTTTTGTGTCTGTGTTCATGTGTGTAAAGTAGTGCTTCAAAATTTCGCTTTTGTAGCAGTTTCTACGTTGCCAAGGACGCAAAAAAGTGAAATGAGGTTGCTTTTGAATTTGCACAGTTATACATCTTACCAGCAATGATATAAGTTTTGCCTGCGTACAAACGACGGCCGCAGTCACTTTCAGAAACGGGCATGACCACGAAGAATGTACCATTGTGTACGGCTAATGGATTGGAACCATTCTGAAAAGATAAAGTTTAACTACAATTACTCTCCGCTATTGTTGCTTTTGATTCAACAAAATTAAGGTTTAAATATGCAGTCGTATTACACATTTCATAATTGAAACTAAATAGTATCATTCAGAGTCAGCTCTCAGATTTATTCAGTTATAACAGAAGTTTATTGTCCATTCATTATACAGGATGGAGCAAATAAAATCTTAATATATCTTTGGACGCGTTTGTCTGTTGTAACTAATAGAAAAATATAAAATCAAATTTCAGTTCATAACTTTATCAATCTAATAAGGAGGGAATTCTGGGTCTTGCATGATCGTTACTGGTATTGTTAATGTGTGACTTATGTATTTATTTCATGCAGATCGGTTAGCGTCACGTGTCATGTGCTTCCCCAAATCTAAGGTACACTTTAATGCCGTTCATCTATATTACTTACAGTTATCCAATGAGCTGGAAATGTATTTATAAGTCATTGCCTCATGATTGATATCTACTGGGCCAATGTTTATTTAACTATAATCTTGTTATAGAAAAGGGAACGTGGAGAATAAAATTATCTGAATGTGAAATAAACATTTCTAATTAATAAAAGAATTAGACGCAATATAACATACACAGTAAAGTAAATGCAAAATAGACAAATGTGTATGGCATATGACATTCAAATGTGTATGGCATATGATAAATGTGTATGGCATATGACATTCAAATGTGTATGGCATATGATAAATGTGTATGGCATATGACATTCAAGTATCAACAGGGAGGGTGAACCCTACAAAGTTTTGCTCTAGCCCTTTACCTAAAGAAAGGTTCCTACAACTGGCTGAAAAAATAAGGTCAATAATTCTAAACCAAAGTGTCTAACCGAGTATATTTCCATACGGTTAAAACAGGTAATATGAATTGTTTAGGTTAGCTCAGTTTTCTTACTGTTGACGTATTTTTTTTCTCAATTTTTTTATGGGATTTCGTTTACTTGTGAACCGGCACTCAATTTTTGTAGTTTACTCTACCTGCTGCTATAAATTAACCAAAGATTTCATCCAGATCTATACGATATCTGGATCTTGGGTAATGTAAATTTATTGTTATAAATCCGAACTGAACAGCTTGTGCTTTTGAAAATAAAGTTTTTAAATTTAATCATGTCTATATCTCTTGAACACCAAGTATAATAAATATTTTGTAGAGTATAATTATATACTCCATTAAACACAAGTAGAATATTACAGTTATCTCTGATCACCTTAGGTGTCTGTGTGTATCGTTGTGTAACTTAAATCACGTCTGTGTTTTTATGTCTACCTCTGGAAAATAGTCTAGCTGGATTTGATTCTCTGTCCAGTATCACATCATCATATACTACAAGATTATTAATGAATCCATCTAAGTCATCTACAGATGGAGCTTCATCAATATAAGTGATACAATCAGCAATATCGTCGTCGTCTTTATTAATTGATTTCACTTTCTCGTCAAAATTCTTAAGTAGCAATGCTGATCATTTACAGAAGGTGCTATAAAATATAGTTAACTCCATCTCAACTATCTCATTATTAAATATAATAATAGTTGTGTTTTACCTAATCCAGATGGACCTATTATTATTATCCTTATCGAATTTAGTAATGCTGGATGGTGCTTTACTGGTTCCTGTTTTCGTGTCGCCGAAAATTCAATTATTGTATCCATATTCTTAAAAACATGAGTCTATATTGTGTTCGATGTAGATTATCTACACCCACTACTAGATTGACAACGATAATAACGAAAGCTGAACGACGTGCATTAACAGGTAAATGTGTAAAATGTGGTACACAAAATTATATATTTATCTCTATGTTTGAATCAGGGACAAAGACAGGTGGAAATATTGCTGCTTCTTTAGGAAAATTACCTGGATTAAAATGGGCTAAATACGCTGGGGAGAAACATCTTCCAGGATAAAATTATTGTGGTCCTGGAACTCGACTTGATAACCGACTTGATGATCAAGACCCACCAAGACCCAGAATGCATCCAACAAATAAGATTGATCAAGCATGTCATGTTCATGATGTTAATTATAAAAGTAAAGATTTGCAGCAGCTGCATATCGCAGATGTAAAATAGATTCATACATTAAATTCTATATCTAATAAGTCTCTCAGAGAAAAACTCGCTAGTGTTCTAGTAAAATCCGCTAAGAAAGGTAAAATAATGCTAGGGGCTGGTAATTAATTATATAATTATTATAATGGAATCTATTTATTATAGCCAAAGAGGGTATTGGAGAGGGAAAGCAGCGATCACTCAACTTGCTGAGGCAGCAAAAGTCTCACGCTCTGTTGCTGAAAATTTGTTAGCACGACATGCAATATGGCAAATGTATCTACCACCACCCAAACAAATTCAATGCGCACATTTTGATGTCAGTACTCCCAATGAAGTTCATCAAGCAGATAGTTTGTTTTTACCACACGATGTTACTAAAACACGTGAACAAAAGTCACGCACGTACAAATACGCATTGACTGTTGTTGACGTTGCAAGTAGATATAAAAAGTAACCATTATCAACAAAGACAGCATCTGAAGTTGTGTCTGCGTTCGAACGAATTTATCAACGTTGTGGTCCACGATGGCCACAGTTATTACAAGTTGACTCTGGCAAAGAATTTCGTGGTTCAGTATTATCCTGGATGAAAAAACATGACGTTAAAATCAGACGAGGATATACTGAAATTCATCGTGATGAGGCAATCGTTAAGCGATTTAATTAAACACTTGCTGAGCGGTTCTTTGTATATCAATACGCGAAGGAAATATCTACTGACTTTAAGTCAGGTGAGAGATCTCGTGAATGGGTTGCAAGGTTACCAAGTGTGATATCTGCATTAAATAATGAAATTACTCGTGCAGCTTCCATGAAACCTTTTGATGCAATTACAAAAATATATACCCCGTAACGATCGATACGGACAACGACGTGAACGACCAGTATTAGGAAATATAACTGAGATATTTATATGAACCAAAGGAGCTTGAGGGTGGAAAAAGATCTGCAATCTACAGACTAAATTCTACTGCACCTCAACGTGGATTTGTGCGTGAACAATTACGATAATTCCTAATGACACACAATTACCACCGCATTCACTTATGTAAACTAGAGCCCGACGTCGATTACATTCAAGACAGGTTAGCATCACATTGTCACGTGTATGACCAAGATCACTATTGATCCTGTCTACGGTAAATTGTCTTGGATTATTGTTCGAATATTGCCTTGACATTATTGTGTTACAACTTGCACAATGATTATTCTGTAGTTGGTTTAGTGTTCACTATCAATATCAAAGTCACGCTTATTTGTTTGTCACATTGCTTATAAAACGCAAATGTTTTCTTTATGACAAGGTCGTTAATAATTTCCTCAGTTTTCATATAATCTTCAAAAACCCTATGTAGTTGAGTTATTCTTCTGACACGAAATATTGCAAGATAGACTATATTTGACCATTCGATTCAATCTTCTACAATTTAGGTATTTGTATCAGAGATAGTTAATTCCTGTGACGAGTGAAATGTTATAACGTATCCTAAAGTCAAAGGTGATTTATCCATGCTCAATGCACTCTCAACAACATCTATGGCAACTAAAACAATGTCATTCAGTACAAGATTTTGTACTCCGCCTGGAATTTCAACTTCAATATTCTGTCGTCGATTATCTTCTGGGCGATAAAATAATCCTACAGGTAGATTGGAAAAGTTGACTTTATGTAACGTAAATAATATCTTTTGCAATTCATCACGAACTATCTTTCTACTTGCGACTATCAAATCAGCAGGCTTCCATAAAGTCCAAAAATCATTCATAGTTACTTTACTCATTATCTCTCATTGTATTTTATCTTACTGTAGTCTAGTTAATCTTTTCAAATCTTTCAGCGGCCCATCAATAGCTTTGTGGTCATCATTCATTTCCTCGTAATAATCTACATTATTCTTTAACCATTCATGTGGAAACTGCCAAACGAAGGGTGGTGGTTGACCATGATCGCCACACATAATTACAGCAGTATTCTTTGTAAAAAACCAATCAAGAAATGTTTTTAGTGTTTCTTACGATGCCGTGTCCACCTCGTCCAAATAATATACTTATGTATATATTTTTCATCCCTTCGCTCAGGAGTACACTTATATCCACACCATCTAAAGAAACTATGATATGTACATGTTTTACTCCTCGTTCTTTTATCTCTCTGACGAGTTTGTGGGTAGGTGTCAAAACAATCATATCTGAATGATTGTCGATAAATAATTTAATCGAACGAGTTGTTTTACCTGAACTCCTATTACCATTTGGATAAACAGTCTTATGTCTAGCCACAGGATCGTATACAGATGGTGCAGATAACTTTGATATTCGATTATTATATTTGTAATATATTTCCTTAATTTCAAAGTCGTCAGATTCAGAATAACTGAGTATATTTTCTTCTTTTATCCTCCACGTCCCTCATTCACCATTACCGAGAAGCGGTTGTAATAAATCCTTATATTTTTATTTATGTAAAATGAATCCGCAGAGACTCTAACAGTGTAACGAGGAAATTTATCATCGACAGTAGATTTATAGAAAACATATGCTAGCATAGAAGATCTTAAATGAGTAAACCGCGGTAAGTCGTTATCAATATAACTCACGATCGTACCTAGTTTGGTCCCATCTGATAATTAAGCATTACATAAGTTTATAAATGTGTTTTTCTCCGTTGTATCAGCGATCATAAATACAAATCAGCATCGTCCATAATCAATCTTGTACATTGTCGTTTATAAATTTATGAACTACCTTGAGTAAACTTACCGATTATCTTTCTACCAAGATTTTGTACGCGTTTTGCATCGTGCTCGTCACTGCATTTATGTATATTATTATTAATTTTAATAATGTCATCTTCATTAAGATCAGGAAATTCATTCCTGGCATCTTTAAAATTAAATCTATCCGGTTCTTGTAACCAAACTTGCTTTTTGTGGACTATAGGATATAATTGCTTCATTTACCGTCAATGATATTAAAATTCCGGCATCAAGCATATATCGCAAGAATGCGATTGGAAACCAACATTATTCTGAAAAATGTCTTCAAAACCAAACCTAAGTAATCGGATGGAGATGTTCTTATAACTCGATTGATTCTAGATAAGCATATCCTGTTAAGTCGAATTCTGGTAATGGTCCGTTTATCGAAATTTTGGTCATCTTAGGTTTAGGATGTCCTAGTCTCTTAAAGTATTTAGAACATTCTCAATATCCAAGAAACTCCCAGGATAACATGCAGCCATATGAAATGAGATAAAGTCACTATAATCGTAATTAGTATTCCATCATCCACGTCGTCCATATTCTATACAACTTTTATGTACATTTTCAAGAAATTCTAATCGTGTCGTTTTTCATGAATTTTCTCCAATGCGAAATGGGCCGCAAACGATGGTACGGTAAAATAATTATTCAATAGTTGTCTAACTTTGACATCGTCAGAAGTATATTTTATTGCATGATTTCTCATTCCTCATAAAGAGATAGAGAGCAGATAGGCAGAGCAATTATCACGCTTCATTATATATTCTAATACTATTGAGAAAAAGGGGTAAAACTAGTTTTTATCAGCGTTTTGAGAGAAATATGTATTTTTTTATAATAAATGTGCAGATAGAGATGGTAATTAATAAAATATTTATGATATCTTTGATTTGTCAGAGAATATAAAAACATTTTTTTTCTTGATTTCTTCTATTTGCTAACAGGCACTCAATTCAAATAAAAATCTATTTTAAAAATATTAAAAATGAATATTGGAGAACAACACTCAGCTAAATTAGCTCGATAGCGATTAGAAGCAATTAAAATTATTTACCTGTACGTGATGCCGTCAAACAACAACTACAATCACGTCAAGAATCTTAAGAGGTTACAAAACAATTATTTTAAACATGTCACAGAGACAATCAAACCTCTTCAACCTTCGTTAGAGAAAACCACTAAAGCAACTGGATAAATAGAAGAAAGGACAAAACAGACAAAAAAGATTCTTAGAAAACTTCTGCCGAAATAACTGCTGATCAACCAATGCAAGAAATACTTGAAGGTATTGACCAAGCTCGTATTGAAATAGGTGATATGAAAGACCGCATACCGGAACCAGAACAAAGAATCAGCAAGCAAGAGCCAGGGTTAATTTGGTTGATGAATAAGCTATTAATCGTAATAGAAAAACCAAAGATTTTAAATTACATAAGATTACTGTAAAAAGTAATTATGATCGAAAACAATTTTTAAAATCTTACTTCGCTGATGATTACGAAAATGACCATACTTGATACATATGTATATACATATGTATATATCGAATATACTATTGGGTTAATCAAGCTAGAGACAGCGATCCAAGATATTCTGATTATAGGGAGAGGATAAATAACTATCTTGCACATCATGTATCACCACCATAACAACAATCACCATCACCACCATCAACACAACAAATATCAAAGCATACACGACAACAAAAATTATTGTCACAATCTCCAAAACAACAAACACAACAAGAACCAGCACAAACATAAAGTGAGAACATAAAGTGAGGAAGAAGAATATTGGCCGTCAGACACCTCTTCTGGAAGTGGCCTTACCACACAAGGAATTGGTCTCAATCTCCTAGCAATGTCCTTTCTTATCTTAAACGGTTAGAAATTCTTACTGGAGGAAAACGAGCTGGTAATAATTTTACAGATATCATTAATGAAGCAGATGATATTTGTAAACGATTATTTACTGTAGGTATCATGGATATTAATGTGTATTAGTATCTCATTAATGAAATCGCCAATGATTGTTATAACGACTGAGTATGTAATTGAATATAATGCCTATAATAAAATGATAGTACACCAACCATAGCAGGGTGATGGGTGATAAATTGTAGATTACAGTTATATAAAACAACTTACGAAGATGAACTAGGTGATGTTGTTCAGGGTCTATTTAGAAGGATAGCCCCAAAAGCAATACCGATTGCAAAGCAACTGGAAATGAAAGCTATTGATGTTGTTCGTGAAAAAGTTATAGGTGATGTTTGTAACGTTGCTAGTAAACCATTCTCAGCAATCAAAGGTAAACTAGCACGATTAATACGCAGTGCTAGCGGTCCGTGCTCAGCCAGTGAAATTACCTAGGACTGAAGTGATGACCGCAAATGTAAGTAAAATAATAAGTCAGGTTGCTAATCAAAAACTAGCAGAGTTGGCTGATGTGCCATTATCAGAAAAAGAAAATAATATTACCGCTAGTCTGATAGCAGGAAGTGGCCTCACTTCCCGAAGTAATCTTTGTTTTAGACGATAATAATAATAATAATTATGTTTAGATGTATAACCCATCCACCATTCGACATGAACGCAGCGGTACTTAAAGATGAAACTGTACGTGATTATTAATATTATTCCTATCAGGAACGAATTAGATCAGCATGGAAGAATTGAATTTCCGGTTGCCGATAATGACTCCAACAACATCTTAAGAAAATCGATTACTATCTTTAGTATTTATACCACAACATTTCCATGGTGTCATCATACAACAGATGTTTGCTCTGGAACTGTATCTATAATATTAAATAAAGATACCGAAGAAACGTTTGCTCTGGAACTGTATCTATAATATTAAATAAAGATACCGAAGAAACATTCATGCAGATAGGGTATGATGAAAAATTAACTGCAGCTAATTACTGGTGGTGTCTGGAATTCGTCGCTGAAAAACCACATTTAATTACTTAACGTCATAGTATAATGAATCAAATGACTCCGTCATCTATCGACGTTCAACGTCACAGATATAATCAAGCATGTGAATGCCTAACCGAACTAAAAATTAACAATTAACAATTATTCAGAAAAAGTAAAAAGAAAGATATCGCAGACGTATCGTTGTCATTGAAATAGTTGTTTATTCAGTTTCTTCTATTGCTGCTGGAGCCAGGTTTATATTATCAACGTTAACAATGACAGCTCCAGCAGTTATAACAATTATCGTTTCAACTTCAACGACTATAACAGGTATTCTCAGTATTATTGCTAAACTGATAGCTACATGTGCAAATGATAAATTGCGTGAGTATATGATAAAATCACACACAGCAACAGCAACCTATTCAAAATTATCTGGGTATATTTCCAAATAACTTAGTGACGGTAAAATATCTGAGGCGGAGTTCGCAAAGATAATGAAAACCTACGATGAGGCATTCAGAATCGTTAATGATTCTGCTGATAATAACCAAAATAAAAAATGGAGAATTAAACAATAACAATAATAATAATGTCACCGTCTGAACATAGTTCGGAGAATGAGTTGAGAGAGTTTTCACAACAGATCGTCACTAATACAAATGTCAAAAACTACGATATATCAATAAGTTCAACCAATCCTGAAGTTAGCGTTAACATTCCAACCGCAATTCCAGTACAGGAAACAGCATTAGCACAATTCATGTTTATTTAGTATAGCTGGCCTAATATTAGATCAACCATTTGAAAGAATACATCGAAATAATTCAATAGTATTCGCAAATAAGAATAAACATGATGGAACTCCCGATAGGCAAGTAGTTAGTAGTCCAACTGGGATTTATCAAATAGAGGAAAAGAATAAAAAAAGCAATTATTGTTTAAGAACCAACATTATCATCATTGATTGAAATAAATTCTCTTGATTATGCTGTAGACATTTATTAAAGTTCGATTAGATCAGTACTTGGTTGGCCTGAAGTTGCACCAGCGATCCGACTTTATACAACTTCTAGAATATCGAACAGAAGAAATTCCTATCCAAGATGACGATAGTTTCGTGACGGAGTTATACATTAAATAAATAGAATAGAAGTCCTTTTTTAAAACATAATTGATGGTACAAAAGGTAAATTAATAGTACTCGATGTTGTTGAAATAAATTCATATGCTAGTACAATTAAAACTGAACATGAGCGTGTATTTGCTTATCCAAAAATTCTCAAGCATTAATGTTTCTTACAATTATGATATAAAAATCAAATAAATGAAACATTACAACATTTGAATCAAGTTGCTTCAGACCTAGCGTTCATGAATGATATTATTGATAACAGAGAAAATCGATTATTTAACCCAACAGATGGAGTCTATAGAGCGTATATAGTTAATGAAGACGATCCAGTTCAGCGAGTTAGAGCAAATAATCTAGTCACGACAGTATTTCTGAAACATTTCGGAATTACAAGAGAACAACTACCAATATTTATAATTCCGGGATTTAATTGTGAAGAGTAAAAGAAATCAGTTAATGATCTTGCTGATGAACACTATAAAAGAATATGTGATTCATGGAGAAATTAATCCCGCCACCAACAAATCTCAGATATAATAATGACCGATTTGGAACAGATCGTCATATTTCACCTAAGATTGTTAATATAACATCAACAATAAAAGTGAATTTAGTATGCGATATACTTGATAGTAGTTATGACGTAGATCTTTCAAAGTCTAACCAGGCCTAGCAATAATATATATTATATTCATCCAGCATTCAAGCGCCACCCGGGTGGTTCATTGTATCTGAGCCAATAATCCAAGTCTACCTGCATGTACATAATCCAGTATTGTCAAGAATGAATTTCCAACTCACAAGTCAGGATGGCAATATTGTGAACCTTAGAGGAGAGACATTATATATTAATTTGTACATACGGTTGTAGAATAAATATTATAATTAAAAGAAAAAAATTTTTGAACATTATTTTTATAACAATAAATCTATATGACACAAGATCCAGATATCGTATAGGTCTGGATAAAATATTTGGTTAATTTATAGCAGCAGGGAGGTTGAACGACGAAAATTGAGTGCCGCTTTGCAAGTAAACCGAATCGCGAAAACAAATACTTCAACAATAGGGTAACAAAACTGAGCTAAACTAAACGATTTATATTGCCTTTTCTTAGGCGTATGGAAATATACAATGTTAGAGACTTTGGTTTAGCGTTATTGACCTTATTTGTTTCAGCCACGTGTAGAAACCTTTTCTTAGGTAAAGGGCTCAAGCAAAACTTTGTAGGGTTTACCATTCCTGCTGCTGGGATTGCACTATTAAAAAGCAATTGATCATCCATTTGTTCTTACATTCATTTAGATATTGTGAGGCTAATCTCCACCACAGGAATTATAGGATGTTTGATTAAATAATAATAATAATAATAATAATAATAATAATAATAATAATAATAATAATAATAATAATAAATTGCTATTTTCACTAATCATTCTGTACGTAACTATTTAAACTATTGCCCGATTATATATATATATATATATATATATATATATATATATATATATATATATATATATATATATATATAAGACAGAAAAGCTTAATTGAAGGGATTTATTTTAAGATGTATCATAGGTAAAAGATGTATTTACTTACTTTAAATATTCTTTCAAGATGCATCGTGTAACCTGCGCAGATACCAAAATCGTCAGGGTCATCACGATTTCGTGATGTTTCCACCAGTTCTCCACCCATCACTGTTCCTTCGACGACTGTTGTACAGAAATTGTTTTTGTATACTGACGATTTTCTAAATTTGCTTTCAATGTATGTATGTATGTATGTATGTATGTATGTATGTATGTATTTATGTATGTATGTATGTATGTATGTATGTATGTATGTATGTATGTATGTATGTATGTATGTATGTATGTATGTATGTATGTATGTATGTATGTATGTATGTATGTTTGTATGTATGTATGTATGTATGTATGTATGTATGTATGTATGTATGTATGTATGTATGTATGTATGTATGTATGCATGCATGCATGTATGTATGTATGTATGTATGTATGTATGTATGTATGTATGTATGTATGTATGTATGTATGTATGTATGTATGTATGTATGTATGTATGTATGTATGTATGCAAGCATGTATGTATGTATGTATGTATGTCTGTCTGTCTGTCTGTCTGTCTGTATGTATGTATGTATGTATGTATGTATGTATGTATGTATGTATGTATGTATGTAAGCAAGCATGCATGCATGCATGCATGCATGCATGTATGTATGTATGTATGTATGTATGTATGTATGTATGTATGTATGTATGTATGTATGTATGTATGTATGTATGTATGTATGTATGCATGCATGCATGCATGCATGCATGCATGCATGCATGCATGCATGCATGCATGCATGCATGCATGCATGCATGCATGTATGTATGTATGTATGTATGTATGTATGTATGTATGTATGTATGTATGTATGTATGTATGTATGTATGTATGTATGTATACGTAAGTAAGGAAGTAAGGAAGTAAGTAAGCATGGATGTATGTATGTATGTATGTATGTATGTATGTATGTATGTATGTATGTATGTATGTATGTATGTATGTATGTATGTATGTATGTATGTATGCATGCATGCATGCATGCATGCATGCATGCATGCATGCATGCATGCATGCATGCATGCATGTATGTATGTATGTATGTATGTATGTATGTATGTATGTATGTATGTATGTATGTATGTATGTATGTATGTATGTATGTACGACGATATTGTTGAGTATTGTTGTTGTCACAGTTGGTAAGTTTGGCTATTTTTACTGATTTTTTAATGGGAATATTGAGCAAATATATTATTATTTCTGCTTTTCCTTGGATGCAAATATCATGCTGACTATTGTAGTACCAATTTTTTTTTCGTGGTCGACGTTAGCAATTGCTTACTTATATTTTCCTCTTTTTGCAAGTACACAATTTTCTACATGCCTAATTTGGAATATGCTTATATTCTAGTACCTGGGGGGATGAAACTTTCTTTTTTCTTTATAAATATAACATTTAGTTCTCACAGTCTGATATATGTCACGATTTAAAATGAAAGTCCGGGAGGAAAGTAGTTCTGCTCTACAGAAAATGTATAGAATCAAAGGAAAAAAGAGGAATGGGACTTCCGGTATTTATTTGCTTAAGAACAGATACATGAGCTTGGCTGATTTCTAACAGGTCATTATTAACATATGTGTATTATGATAAAGAGAAAGTGACATTGACCAGACTCGCTTTCTGTCATACATGGACAGGTAAGAAGCTTAATTTGGTAATGGATTGGACAGGCTTTGTGCTGACGTGGCATTAATGTTTTGAGTAAATTAAAAATTACCCACACTTGGAATGAAGCTATGACCAATACCGGGGTCCATTTTTCGACACGATATGCAATTAATAATAATGAGAGACAAAATTCGAATCATTTTTTTCCACTGAACCCTTTTTCAAACTTAAAAAGTTATATGTTCCTGTTTGACTGATCAGCGATCAGAAAGCAAAACAGCACTCACAATGGCATATGCAAGTGTAAACATGGGACCCAATAGTAACTCCTTGGTAAGCCATGCAAACCGTACAGTGTGTGTATGTCCTGAACGTCCATGTGACATAATCTTTTTGATTATGATGTCGACTAAAATCTAGCTCATCCTAAAAGGTATAAACCCACCGCACGATTATAAACCAGTTCCGGCTTTTCAAACTTACCAGGTTGCCGAGTAATACAATAATATTGAACAAACCACATCAAGACCCAAATTCCCTCCTCCCTTCAGAACATGAAACAAAACGAGCAGCATGTTCTATCTTGATTTGAGAAAAGGAAAATAAATTATAGGTAGTAGGATCTATTAAAACGTGCTTGGCGTTTTTAATTTTCAGCTGAGTTGTAGAGTGATTGTAGCTTGTTGTTGTTAAGCTGGACGATCGAAGCAGATATATTGTGGGGTAAAATATATAAATATTTATAATGTGTGCATATACTATATATGTTTGTCGTCTACTAAATGCATATTTGTATCATATACCTTACGACAGCTGTAATATACACGAGTTATATACTGTTTTGCTTTTATTCCATAGTTACACCGAAAACTAACATTTTCTGTGATTTGCTCACTTAATGTTTCATTTATGTTATTGTCATGGCGGCTGCCAGATATCCGTGTAGTCTAAAGCGCTCATCTTGACCGATCACTACAATCTCACCTCCGTTCGAGTCGGATCGAGACGCGGTCTCTGTCACTGTGGATATGAGAGTATAACTTTTCGTAGGTCGGTGTTTTTTTTCCCCCAAGGTTTTTCCGGGTTCTTCTTGCACGAGATATACTGACCGCCTTGTGTAACCTATTACGTACTGAAATATGGCGTTGAACCCGCTAGAATAACAATACTGTTATGACTGCATCAACGTCCTAATCTGTTTGACACACGCGTTTGATTGATTGTTTTACAAAAGAATGTTAACAAATTAGCTTTTGTAGACGTGAGACAACGAAGTATTTTTATGAAGACCTTAACGTGAAAAATATTTTCTTCATTAGTAGTAGTAGTAGTAGTAGTAGTAGTAGTATATTTAGATGTAGTTGTCTTAATGATTGTCAGAATATTTATGTGGGTATGCAATAATAACAATGAAATCATTTGGATTAGTAATGGTGGTAGTATTAATAACAGTATAAGCTGATACATTATTCTTAGAGCCACTATTACCACCACCATGCTAATGATAAAATTTAAGCGCAGTTTTCCTGCTTTTCCTATTCGTATAAAAAGGTGATTTCTAGAAGTTTGTTATATTTTGACCAACCTGTTATATCACGAGTAGAACACATGATGTCTTCCCATTTGAGCATTGTCCCTTGGCATATACAGGCAGATGTATCGTGTAAAGTCATTACCACTACCAACAGAAACTGTGCGAACAGTACGTGTTTCTCCATGACGTAACCACCTTAAGAAACAAAATATTCGATTAGTAGAAGCTGTGCATACGCAAAAGCATCTTTATAGCGAATATAATCTTAGGCATCAATATTAAATTATATTAACTAATGAATGGTAATCGATGCCAACAAAACTAAATTGAAACACAATATTAACCAAGTAAATATTGCCTATAAAATTTTAAACGTAAAGGAAACTTTTAATGTACAAGTAAAAATGCAACTGAAAAAAATAAGTGATAGCAATTAAATTTGTAGAATACATGACTTTAACGCATAATATTAGAAATTTTGAACGTGCGATCCAAATTACCCAAAATTCGCTCGTGCTTAACATTAATTACGTTGTTAAATCTAGATAAGCATGGAATGCACAGTTTGCATTATAACAAGAATAAATATGAATTTCACCTTTTCTCAGGTCCCGAATATCTTTACTGTTTATTAACACGATTCTAACAGAACCTGACCGTCCGTTGATATTATCTGAGGAAGAAACGATCCGGATTTCTTTTATAGTCCAAATCAGATATCGATGTACTTTAATATGATGGTCATATGAGAGAATGACGTATTTAAGTTTTTTTTCTCCATACATCAATGAATCATTAACTAAAATACATCATAAATCACGTGCAGAGTGTTATATTTAAACACTGAAATTCATTGACCTTCTGAGAAAACAAAATGCAAGATATCACATATCCTACCTATTGAAAAGCTATTTTAATATAGCTGTCCTGTCTTTATTCACTGTATTCTAACTGTTTAGCAAACTGACAAAGAGATGTCTTTTTTTCCGAATGCTTATAAGCTGTTGATAATGTGAGTATCAAATTTAAAAAAAATTATAAGCAGGTGTCTGGATAATTGTACTTAAGATGTTTCTTTTCGTTAAATAAAGTATACCTCAGGATTTATATTTCGTTCCGTTTATAAATTACAACTCATATATCCTATTGCTATTGAGTTTACGGTTTCTAGTCTGTGTCGAAGAAATATACCAACATCTACGACAATTATATTCGATATTTTACATGATATAATTTTGATTTCCTAACAAACAGTATGAAGACTTAAGTGTTTACCACACTTGTATAAGTCCAATAACTTTAACAGCGAACCTCATATTTTTATCAGATTTAATTTAGTTAATTGGAGTAATTACTAAAATATTTATTATGTTGTAAATCCTCATAAAATTGTTTTTGTATAACAAGTCATAAAACTGACTAAAAATTATACAATTAACGAAGGGGTCACAATGGGGTATGTGCTGTGAATATATTGGACAAAATTATTTGAAAAATATTGTTATGTATACCAATTCAATAAATAAGACATTGGATAAAAATGTCTTTAGTTGCGAGCAAAATATGAACAAATATTTAGGTTCTTTACCTCATATATTATGATTAATGGAATGGGTGTCTAAATATAATCATCTATTACATAGTATTTTAGCCTTTTGATTTGCAGCTAGTGTTTCTCACAATAACTAAGTTTTTTCTACTTTCATTACTATTTTCTGATATCTGATGTTTTGTCTCTTTTGAATTTCATTTGGTCTTGCCAATAGAAATCAGTAATATAATTTTTGGTACTTTCCTCCACAAAGAAATACAGGTAACTTTGTCTAAAATACATTTCAGCTACACGAATGTACAAGAAGTCAATGTTATTAAATGTATATGAAAACAGCGAATCTGTTCTTGACTAATTAATTCTCTTGTGTACACCTTTGCAATCTCAATCTTTCACCATTTTCTCATTCTCTCTAAAAATCTTACGTTTTGGAAAACGTCAATTTAAGCAAACAGGAAAGAAATTCTTTTCGTAAGTTATTTTCTATCCAATGTTTTGTGCAAAGTACATATAATCATTCGTAAGGCACAGGTCTTGTCAGGTTGTTAGCATCGCACTTAATTTTTCTCTATTTATTATGTCAACAGTGTAAAAGGTTAAATGTAAGTTTCAGTCCTTAAAATAGTGAGGGTCAGTTTTTTTTACAAGGTGTCATCTGAAGCTTAACCATCGTACATGCATAGGCCGAACATATACAACAATTAACATAAACATAACATATTCATCTGCTATAAGGTAGTACTAAAGTGGGAAAATTTATTCGATCATCGCACACAATCCATACAACACTTGAAATTGCCAAAAGCAATTCTATCTACATGCCTCGTTTGATTTTATATACTTTATTGTATTCCGACATGTTCATTGCTGTTTTACAAAATATGATGGACATATAACTTTGCAAACATAGTTGAATACGCATCTTATCGAATGTTGCAAATATCTACTATCTAATAGTCTGTATATGTTAAGAACTTGGTAATGCTTTCAACTAAGTGAAAATTGAGATAGGAAAACTTAATAATTGTTTTGCAAAGTTAGTCCACGACACTTAAATTGGTTTAAATTATTTATTTAAATATATCAGAATGTAAAAATGGAAATAGATATAATAAAAAATACATATCCAGTTCAAAGAACAACAACAAAGAAGGCATAAAAATAGACAATCTTCTACTTCGGCCTACTGTTAGAAAATAATTGGAATAACAACATCTTTACAAATGAAGGGAATGTAAAATATTACATTACCGAGAGGGATCATTTAAGTACAGTCACGAGCCTATTACTAAACCTTGCCAAATATAACAAAATAAAATTACTTTTGTTTTGCAACGAACCCCGTATCCCGTCTTACTTAAAGTACTGCACAGTATAAAGATATTCTAGAATCATATATCGACTAGATACGTTATTCGAGTTAAGAAAGGTTATATTAAGTATTCACGCTTTACATCATACCATATCTAATTAATAAGCAATAGTATACAATGCTTAAAACCAACGTAAAAGGCTTTAAAATTCTTCTAAAAAAAGGATAGCCAGCACGATAAGGACAGACTACGACAATTCTATTTTAAAGACTGCATTAATTCCATTTGAATGATTGCAACTTTAAATTTTTTTTATTAATAAACCAACATAATGTTAATAAACTTGAAGGGTCTAAATGCATTATACTTTCTGGTATTTTAAAACTTGGTTTAAATGATGATATTATTTTCGTTGTAACACAATAGCCGGGTTGGATTTCGGATTTATAACAGAACACACTTTTGACGGTAATAAAAATACAATGTTTGTTGATGGTGTGGTGTTTATAATTTTTAACGTAGCTTTTAACAATTTTTCAGTCATATCGCTACGATGTCTGCAGTGTGGCAGTTTATAGTGATGTCTAACACTGGGGCATCATGCCGCAGACATGTAGCATGATGTCCCACCCAGTCACATTATCCTGACACCAGGATGACCAGTCCTAACACTAATATCTTAATTCTGAGCGTCAAGCGAGGCAGCTGTTAGTACCATTTTTGTAAGTCTTTGGTATGACTCGACCGGGGATCGAACCCACGACCTCCCGCATCAATGTTTATTGATGGACGACTTGAATGAGAAAAGAGTTATGATTAAAACGTGCAATTATAAGATCCAAGTATTAGACAACATTATAACAATCCACAGGAACTTAATAATGGAATATAAATGTGAATACAAATAAATGATCTAACACTGTTAAAAGACAAAGGTAAATGATTTACAGTAAATTCACACGAAGAAAAAATGATGTTTTGCTCAAACTGTCAAAAATTATGTATTTTACTCGTATAGTAAATTGTATTCACTCAAATAGTGAAAAATGAGGTACTTTTTACTCCAATAGTAAATGATGAAACTTGTCTACCAGTCACACTGGTCAACCAAACAGTCAGCATTTCATGTATTCACCGACCACCATTCAATTTCTTGGTCAATCAAGCAACCAGTGCTCAACAAATTGGTCAACAACGAACGATCACCCGATACTCGATCATTAACACCTTCACTCAGCTCTACCACTGCTATGGTCAGCTTCTATGGTTAGCTCTACAGCTGGTACCACGTCGACTCCGATTACATGAAAATACAATTAACACCGTGTGCTATGCATGACATGGGCATATACGATAACACGGAAAGACGTTATATATGGTAAGCTATACAAATTACATTATCGGCACAACATTTACAAAGGAATAAACAGGTTCAGAAGTGAACCTACCAGTGTCCGATAAGTAAACGTATTTTAAAAAATGCAACTTTATATTGTTAATATGAATCTCTTGCTAAGTCACAAACAAGAATAAAACGTATTTGCATTATAGTACGTAAGCCGAAGCTACATAGAAAATATACAAAACTAAACGTGGTAGTGCAATAGATATAACTTATAATTTTCATAAGAAACCAATAAATAACTCACATACCTCTACAGCTGGAGATGTGCAAGTATTTAAGTAGACTGCTTACTGACAAGGCGTTCCGTAAGGTAAAGATTTTAGATTTATAGTAAAGCATTTACAAACAGACGATGCAACCCTACATCGTCTGTGAGC